>JBBMJY010000006.1:19199703-19230094 GCA_037833715.1 Toxotes lorentzi
ACACACACACACACACACACACACACACACACACACACACACCCACACACACACACACACACACACACACACACACTTTCGCAGACACACAATTCAAACTGACATTTTCTGAATGTTAATAATATGTCTCCAGCTCCACCCAACCTGGAAGAGAGAGACAGAAACAGAATAAGAGGGAGAGAGAAAGTGTCAGAGAGCAAAGTGACAGGCGAGCAGTTTTCATCATATCCTTTTGTATCGCTCTATTTGTATTCATCTCGTTGCCTTTGTCTCTGAACATTTCCAAATGAATCCCCTTATAACTCTAAGACTCTGACCAGCAGCCCGTGACACACAGATTAACAGAAATGATTAACTGTCACGATAAATTGTATTTGTCTCCCCATGTCTTGCCCCTCATCAGCTGAAACGTCGTGGCAGTGAACAGCTTTTAAGCCACTCTGTTGTGTCCATATCATGTGTATGATCCTTGGGGCATATCATCATCATCGCCATCATCCTTTATTTATACTTGAGAGAATCATTGACGGAGACCCTCATTTACAATGATTTTGAGTCATGTTACATAAACAAAGAAAAAGAAAATAACAAGGAGATAAACTAAAAAAGAAAAGTCAATATCACCATTAATAAAACCCATTAAAATCTGCAAATTAGAGAAGACAGCTACATTAAGATATTTAAAATTAAATATAGTTATGTAAAAATTAAAACCACAGACAAAAAGTCTTCACTAAATATATATATACATATGGAATACCTTTTGTTATTGATAAAACTGATTAAAAAAAATTGATAAAATTGATGATTGATTAGTCAACAAAAAGTGCTGCACAACACTTTTTAAAAAAAAATGGACCTTAGTAACAGCAGTTACAGTACCGTGCACAGCTCTAAAACCAGACTGAAATGGGCTCAAGATGTAAGCCCTGGACATAAATGCCTTCAATTGATCATTAACTAGAGATTCAAGGACCCTTTGCCTGTAGTTGTTAAGATTACTCTTCCCACTTCCCTTAAGTATGGGAATTTCCATGGGAACTATACTTGAGGAAAAAGACAGGTTGAGATTGGAAATGGTGTAAGTTTGCATCCCTGTCTCTGAGTAAACCTTGGCCCCAGAATCAGATCAAATTAGATTTCAGTGGTGATGTGCATGTGTGCCTTTTCACCATTGGATGTTTTCTTGTTTATTAGCATTTTTATTAGCGTTTTTATGCTCCACTTGTTTAAAAGAATTCTCAAGCAAAACTGCCAGACGGCAGTACATTTACGTGCTATTTTGTCACAAATCAAACCTGGAAGACAAACTCAGTCAAGTGTTGCGGAGGCTGCAGCTTTGAAAGCTGGAGAATTGGTCAGCATTGATTGGCTTGTGTTCTGCTGGATGCTTCATAGATTTCAGTGCACTGCTATGGGTCAGACCTGAAGCATCATTTATGGTTAAATGTAGGATTAATAATGATGATTAATAATGCTTTGTATTTTATATACAAATGTCAGAGACAACCTTAGAACGTGGCAGATAAACCAGGTGAGGTGCAAAAATTGCATCATGGGCTTTATCCCAAAAAGAAAAATGAAAGAGATTCAAAGCAGAGAAAACCTCTGCTTTGAAATGTAACACCAAAATTAAAGCTTACATGCTTTGTCATCAATAATCATCCATAATTGCTACCAACATTGTTTTGTAAAATTGGTACCTGTACATTCCTTTTTGATCTCAGTTCAAAACAGTTCAAAGCTGTTTTCATGAAAAATCTTTTGTGCTCTTTTGGAATGATATTGAACTTGATCTTCTCCCGCACATCACCATCTGTCAGATACTTGCTGGGATCTTTCAGGTCAGATCAGCCAAGCGGAGCTGTGGTAAGTTTGTCAATCAGTGTGTCCTTAAAGTAGCGGACAGTCTACTCTTTTAGGATCTATATTTTTAAAGGATAGTAGGAAGACTGAGACGGGTACAGAGGATGGGAGTAAAGGTCTTGGTGGAAAATGCCACACATGATTCCTTAGATAGGGATGTCAACCACTGTATCATCACCTGGCAATTTTTTTTCTTCTAGCTTATTAAAAAGACAAATATGGTTGAAACCTTGTAATCTTGCTTTCTGTTTAATATCTGCTTACCTCCGGGGCACCTCCTCAGAATTAATTTACGGACCTCATCATAAATGAAGATGAGAAGACTGTATGGGAAGGCACAGAACCACCACATGATCCTGAGAGGAAGAAAAAAAGAGAGTATCACAGCACAGGGACAGAGTAGCAGTGAGTCACAGGCAGGGTGCAATTGTTAAATTCATTACAGTCAGTTTTGAATATTAACGATAACAGCATGGTGTTTAAGAAGATCACAGACTTCATTTAAAGTGCAGAGTGACAGGCTAATGGCAGCCAGCTAGGTCTTTAAGAGGTTATTTTTCTGTTCGGTGGATATATGCATATGCAGAGCGTACTTCAGGGGGTACATGCGCAAGGCAACGTCCATTCCAGGGCAGTAAGAGAGGAAGGCAGCTAGAGCAGTCTCAACAAACAGGCCGAAGATCAGGATCCTGTTCCTGTTGAACAGATAATAAGAACAAATCAGAGACAGAACAAGGTTGGAACAATTAGGGTTCAGACTAGTTAAAGAAATGCTCTGGTCTTTCCTGCCTCCCTGTGTCCTTCTATCCATCTTCTGCTACACCCTGACCTTCCTTCCTCCCTCACTTACTTCATTCCCTGTTGAAAGAGGGAGTTCCTCCTGGTTTTGCAGATGATAAGGTCGGCCCACTGGACAACCACGATGCTGGCAAAGAAGGCGGTGTGGCAGGTGAATTCAATGATCTTCCTCTGTTCGTAGGTCTGCCAAGTTGACACACACATTGTATTTATTCCTGTGTCAGTGTGGAAATATTGAAAGTGTGTGCTGCTTTGCCTTTATCCCCATTCCTCACCCATTGCTGGCCATAGGTATCCTCCAGGTCGTTGACATTGTTGTCGTCCCAGTTGATTCGAATGCCCACCAGGGTTTTTGGGATGAAGCCATTCTCAGCCAAAATCACAAAGTAGGTGAAAAAACCAGCCAGAGCCTGGATCATACCTGTTTTAAGGAAAGTGCAGGTCAGGGAATAATTAATTGTTTAAATTATGAATTGTTTTCCAAACATAACATGAGTAATGCTTTGTTTTACTTCTCTGAAATTTCCTTATAATTTTGTAGGAGTGTTCCTGTAAAGTTCTATTTTTTTAGTTAGAGTTTTATCAGTAGTGATGACATTATAAGCAGTTCTTGGTTTCAATGAGAAACTGCTTGAAAGAGAATTTGAAATTGGAAACTTTATTTTTTATGTACTATATGTCAGACTGTGAGCTTGAGGAGCATTAACTTAAAGACTCTGGAAACTACAGACCCATAGTGTAACCAGTTTTATTTGTGTGGTGTACTGATGCTAATCTCAATACTATTTCAACCACTGTCAAACAAATTCTGGCATTTTAGTATCAATTACTATTAACATAAAGTGTGTTTAGCCATTGGATGTGTTAACACAAGATAACTGTGTTAACCTTGTACCACTGGATTAGATTTTTGTAGCAATAGGGGCCATGTTTTTATAGAACAATTGGCAAAATGACAGGATTTATAGGTAGTAGATGTCTTTTGTCAGATATCTTGACCGTCAGCAGCATGAATAAACCCAGTGGCCCATTATTTCTGTATTTTATGTATTGTACCAAAATATAATAAACTGACTTGTATCCCTCAAAAGTGCACATTTTGAGTCTGTAGTAGCCACAGATGTTCAACCTCAGTGCATTGTTTTTTTTTGTCACTTAATGTGTAAATAAAAGAAAGGTGATTATATCTTCTTCCCTCTGCCCTCCACAATGCTGCTATTTTGTAAGTAAATGGTTCCAGACAGCTGTGGACAGCAATAATAGCCGATAGTAAGTTTTAATTTGATGTTGGCAAATTCGTTTTGTCAGAGTGGGCGTAACATTTTCAATTTGATAGACATCTTATTTTAGAGCTTAGCTCTTCACATATACCAAACCTCTAAAAAAAAAAAACAATCAAGAATTGAGACAATACCTATTAATCATCTTGTTAAACTGAAACACACCAGGTCAATGTTTATGTTGATAGATTTTAACACCACTATACCAGGGGAAAAAAAAAAACAAAAAAAAACTGTCTGCATCTGTTTTGCGGATGCTGGTGCTTCTACTTCCCCCCTACTGTCACATTCATTGTGTCACTCTGGATGAGAGTGTTCATTGTAGAAGCTTCAGGACTTCAAGCTGTAATGTCAGAACAGTGATTTGTAAATGTGATTTGATGTGACCTGCAAAAGTTAGTCCCAGTGTTTTGAACATGTTCAGCTTTAAATTACATGTCATCCAATGAATTCCTGTCATATTTTGACCCATTTAACAGCCTATGAAACTGGGCCAGCCTTTGATTCTTCACTATTCCCAAAACATATAAAACCAGAGATAAAAAGCCTGCATTCAAGTGAAGCTCCAACCAGTGAAACATGACCAAGATTAAGCAGAAAATAGTTGCACTCTCCGCTCTCAATTTGTTGTAAATGTCACGACAATTAGATGAAAATTGTGGGACTCTCTCCTGACTGCTGCTCACCTCTAGATCTATTTTCCTTAACTGCAGGTACCTAAATATTTACTAAGGCAGTAAGAAATGCCAGAATTTCTGATAAATGTCAATATTTAATGTTTTCATGCCGGTGATGTTTATTATCACCATAACTTCACTACAAGAGGCCTGTCACAGTGATTCAGGTTTAAGAGCTGTGGTACAAAGAGGTTATGAGACATAAGAGGACAAACCTATTTGTCCGTAGGCCATGCTGATGAGACGCTCATTGACCAGCTTGTCTGATCTGGGGTCCCTTGGTTGGCGTTTCATGATATCGCTCTCCGCTGTCTCATAGGCCAATGAGATAGCTGGAACCTGGGAGAAATGGGGAGGACAGAACAGAATCCGCTCATTTTATGCACCCTCAACGATAAATGTGAAGGAATTTGTCTTTGTGGCATCAGTACAAAGGCACGATGACAGTGCCAGACACGGAGTAGACTAGACATAGCACTATTAATATAATTCAGCATTCAATCACCGTGTGGAAGGAGAAAAGACCGAAAAAGGGCAAGGAGAGGGGAAAAAAAGAAACGGTGACAGTGATGGAGAGAGAGCCAAGGAGAGGAGACAAGAGAAGAGAGAGACTGATGGTGAATTTCAAGACACTCATAAAATGGGAGGGTAGAAAGGTCCCTGTAATAAAGATCTTATATTGGCTGGTTTTACCAGGTAAGCAACAGAGCAATATGTGTGACTTAGGACAGGAAATCTTTGCGACTTAGGTGGGATTTGAGGTGAAGACATGGCACTGTGTGAAACTGAACACATGCTCTGTGGTTTACAAATCCGGTTTGTTTTGGAGTTACACTCCCCTGACCCACAGCAGCTGAGAAGCAGAAGGAAAAGGATATGACTATGCCTGGCATTGATTTTTGTTACACTTCTTAAAATGTATGTGTGTGTGTGTGTGTGTGTGTGTGTGTGTGTGTGTGTGTGTGTGTGTGTGTGTGTGTGTGTGTGTGTGTGTGCAATATCCAAATTTCAGTCTTGAAGCATTCTTAACTGTGCCACATCCTGCTTTGATAAACATCTTTTTCAGCCATCTCCACATGGCAGTGCTTACTAAAAATAATCATAGCAGACTCCAAGTGCTGCTTGTCACTGCTAAATCTCAGCAGAGCCCTCAAGCCTGTAGCCTGGAGTTGAACTAAGCTGTTAACAAGCTGTTAACAACCTCACCAGCAGACATGGGAAATTTGTAATTTTGCTTGTGTATTATAAACACTTTTCAGGTACTTTTTTCAATATTTCAATATTTTCATTTTAGGGTCCTGCTCTTCAAAGCAGACATCCAGCTGTTCTCTCCACCAGTGGTTATTAGATACAGGCAGACATGTTACTTTGAAGGGAACGGTTTTTATATGCAAAATAGGTGCACAAATTAGGTGCCTTTAAACTTCAATCACCACATCTTTAAAGAGGAATCCAGCCAATAAAGAATGCACTATTCCTATGATCTGTGACAGTTAAGTAAATATTGAACAAATCTGTCCTGCTGCTAGAAAACCAAAGAAGTTCTTTTTTTTATGTCACCTGTGTAAAACTGCTTTACTGCTTTATTAACTTTAATTATTTGAGCGAGCTGTTCCTCTTTATCTTTAACCTGTGGAGACCTAAAATGTTCCTTGGTAGTTGAATATGAGACCATTATTATACATGTACCTCATTACTTGTAAAACTTTTTCTTTTGACTCACTGGGATGTATATGAACCAGTTTCAGCTGCACACTAATGTCTGGTGGCTGAGAGCAGGAAAAATTAAAGTTAAAGTAATGAACACAAGTGAACAAGTCCTTTTGAATATATTCATCGTGTGCTTCCTTTCTTTTGTAATGATGGATTACGCCCCTCAGGCAAGCAGCGTGCCAGCAACTCTTTTTGTTGCTGCTGGAAATACAATGGAGAGACTGGCATCTGGAAATGGCAGAGCTGTGAAATGTAAATCTGTATGTGAGCGTCACCCAGTCTTTGTTCTGTTTCAACAAATGGACGTCGGCAGTGAGCCAAAAGCAAATTTCTCCCACCGACAGAAAGAACAAATTAAACCAAACATTTTATTCTTTTTACCTCCAGGCACTTATATCTGACACCAGTATTAGCAGCAGATTTCCATAATGCCACCTTTAGCTTGTCTGTAGCTATGCAACATACTAATAATTGACATTCTTTCATTGAGAAGAATCATTAAAATTTGCGAACAATTAGCTTTGCAAGCTGAAAAGGCTCTACAGTATAATCCAATAAATAAAGACAAATCTAAAACATTATCCTTAGTTTTTGTGACTTCCTGTGAAGTCCTGCAAATTGAATGTGTACAGTATTGTATAGAGACGGTGAAAGTTGCTTAAAAAGCTATAATTTTTTCAAATACAGACACAGGAAAGCAAGACCAGAAGAAACGTGAGATATGTAAAGCAATTAGTGCATTATGAGCTTAGAGAAACAGAGAAGGCTTGCCAGCAGTCTTTAAGTCTATTAAGTGGTCATTTTTCAGAACCTTAGTCAAAAGTATTGATTGAGATAATGGAGGGAAACCTATTGTTAGCGTGTCCACAAAGAAATCGAGGGACTAATTAAAGGAATAAAGCGCCACTTTTCCCCACGGCTCACCATGTCAGTGCCAAGGTCGATGCAGAGGATGGTCACTGTTCCCAGAGGAAGAGGAACACTGGCGATGATGAAGAGGAGGAAGGGAGAGATCTCTGGGATGTTACTGGTCAGCGTGTAGGCAATGGACTTCTTCAAGTTGTCAAAGATGAGACGACCTGCAGAGATTAAAAAGACAAGAAAGAAAACTTCAAAGCAGAGCTGGGAGATACGTTTATGTTGATATGTTATTAATACTGACACGTGAGAAGACATTGGATGGCACATTGGTTACATAACACTGTGGCACAGTTTGAATATTGTCTTTTCCTGGTGTTACAGGCTTCATTCAGTTCAAGTGAATTTTCCAGACTTACTGAAATAAAAAAATAATTGACTATCCCTGCTTCGTCAGCACGTTCACAATACTCATGCTTTTTTTCTCCTCCATAATAGCCAGCCTTACTTTAGATTAAATTCCAGTCTCCTGTGGCAACTCTCAAGTCGAGTCCTTGGGGGCAAAGTCATGTCAATTTACAGGGTTAATAAGCAAATATCTGTCTATCATGTCTCTGAATGCTGACCATTAAAATCATGTGGTGCTTGAGTATTTCCTTTTTCATAGATTTTTTTTTCGTACATAGTTGAGACCGGATCCTTTCTATACATAAATATAAATGGCACATATATGTAAGTCCTGCTTGGTGTTCTCTTATTTCTTTATTATTGTCCTGTTTTTTTATCGAAACTTGACACTTGAATGTTTTTTCCTTCATCTCTCCCTTTATCTCTCAAGACAGTTCTAATCTTTAGGAAGTCAAGTCCCAAGTTAAGTGAAGACTTAATTTGGTAATGTCCTAATTTTTGTCCAAGTCACAAGTTTCAAGTTTCAGCTCTGTTAAATTCAGTGTGAAATCAGCCACAACATCATATTTGTATAACATTTTCAAGTTTAAGGTTTACGTTCAAAAATAATCTCCAGAGCTTGCAGGCAGATTTTTTTTTTTAATTTTAAAGTTTTTAAATCTTGTGTCCCTTTGTTTCTCTGCCTTCCTCCTTTTCTCTCTATCTGGGCTCCCTCTCTCCTTATCATTTCCTTGTTTCATTCTTCCATTCTGTCACCGTGTCTTTATTTCTTTCTGTCATTCCCTCACACTCACCCTCCTCCACTCCGGTGACGATGGAGGCGAAGTTGTCGTCCAGCAGGATCATGTCAGCCGCCTGCTTGGACACATCAGAGCCGGCGATCCCCATGGCAACGCCGATGTCGGCTTTCTTCAAGGCTGGGGAATCGTTCACACCGTCGCCCGTCACAGCCACGATCGCCCCCTGCACCCACAAGGACCAGTGAATAAAAAGTGTCAAGAAAAGAAAGATAAGTACCATGATTTAAGCTTTTCCCTCTCCACTTCCCTCTCTTTCCCCCTCCCCTTCTGTCT
Source organism: Toxotes lorentzi (assembly GCA_037833715.1). Lineage (NCBI taxonomy): Eukaryota > Metazoa > Chordata > Actinopteri > Toxotidae > Toxotes > Toxotes lorentzi. The sequence goes on from JBBMJY010000006.1 coordinate 19,208,377, forward strand.
TAATAATGTCTTTTCAAAGAAGCTCTGGGGAGATTAAATGAAAAATGGAATTGAGTTGTAATCATTCAGTCACACGGAGGGAGAGAGTCAGGGTGAATTGTTGCATGACCTCAATATATGGGGACGTGTGCAAGTGCATACACACATCTGACATTTCACACACAAAAGCTGAGCCCATACATTAAGGTACACACATATATATATGTGTGTGTTGGGTATATATATTGGCTTTACTATATAAGTTTAATATATAGCTCGTATCATATACTTTACAGACACACACTTGTATTTAGTAATATACAAATGGGCCTCCATAGCCTGCACACACACATTAATGCACACAGACATGCACAAAACCCTGTATTCATCCATTCAACCACCTGCACCAACAAATGGCTCCAATACGCTCACACAAGCTCACACAGACCCACACAGAAAAGTGTATTCAGCTTTAAATGGCAGGGACACACACACTCGCTCTCACATACACACACTCGTATTCAACCATATCTCCACGCCTGGACATAAACAGAAACACTGAAGCATTCACGCAGACTTTATCACAAACACACACATGCTTACCTTCAGCCATTTAAACACACACATCGCTATTCAGCTGTACACAATCAAAAAGGCCCAAACACATACACACATTCACACACTGTCTCTCTCTCACACACTCCTGTCCATTGACCTGTCTCTGGCAGCCCTCCACAATGATGAGCTTCTGCTGAGGAGAGGTGCGAGCAAACACTATCTCAGTGTGGTTCCTCAGCAGGTCGTCCAAGTACTCAGAGCTCATGTCCTTTAGGTCCGAGCCGTGCACCACACAAGCCTTGGCATCCCTGGGAAACACACAAATAAACACACACACACACACAAACACAGTGAGGAGTCAGAAACACCAGGGACAATTATGCAAAGGGGGGCATTGACATTTTCTTGTTTTCTCCTCAAGTTTGTCTGTTTCCTTCTCACGCACAAACACACAAACACCATCATGCAGAAAACATACCCTTTTTCCTGAACTCTGTCTTAAAGGAATAGTTTGACATTTTAGGAAATACGCTCACTTGCTTTTCAGCAGAGAGCTAGACTATTGCTTCACAGAGACTGAGACTGGTCTCAATTTTCTTATCTAACTCTCCAATAAGCATATTTCTGTAAAAAATGCTCACACACAACCTTGCATGGATACACATCCAGTAGACATGTCACAGTCACACAAAAAGTCTTAGACGCTTGAGAGCACAGCCTAAACCTGACACACACACACACACACACCTGGGGTTAACTTGGCTCAGAGGGATGTTCAGCCTCTCAGCGATGTCTTCAACTGTCTCATTGCCCTCAGAGATGATGCCCACACCTTTAGCGATGGCCTTGGCTGTGATTGGGTGGTCCCCGGTTACCATGATCACCTGACCGCAGACGGAAGGTCACATAATCACATTAAACCCAACTGTATCTCACCTGTGTGTCATGTGTCACAACATGCTTGAGCTACAGTGCAGTATGGGCTTTTAAGGTCTATAAGTCATCCAAATGTGTTGTGTAGTTACACTGGAAAAGAATGGTGCTATCAGGGGTTAGCAGAGCATCTCCAGACGTAAACATTTAGTCTCACAGGAAAAACCGAAAATAAGCACTGCATTTGCCTTCAGCCATCACAGTGGACAGGCTGGCTTGCAGAACTTATTGAATTTTTTTCCCAGTCTCATTTAACAGTGCCCCAGTACAACTGCAACAACAGCTTAACAGTGAGTCATATGACTGGTTTCAGGCAGCACATTTTCATTTTCCCTCCACAAGGTTATACTAGTTCCAGAGTGACTTGCAAGCCGCTCCATGTCCCAGAGGAGAACTCCTGACATATATTGTCCAATTTACTGTAATAATCCAAATACAAGGAGACTGTCAGAAGCAGACTTTACTAAAAAAATTTCAATTCTCATTTCATCACATAAGTGACAAAAGAACATAATGTATAATGGATTTATTTTCAGTTTCATCAAAATCACACAGCAGACAAAATCTGGCCATGTCTGAGAGACTAAGGAATATAACTTTTTCTATTTCTGTGGCCTGAGCTGGTAATAAAGTAATAAACCTCCACTAAAAGTTAAAGCAGTATCTTTGGGTTTTGGTTTGGATTTGTGGAACATGTGCAAATAACATACAGACAGTCATGTGAGGAAAGTCTTTAGTTTGGGTTTATACCATAACTGTATCCATAAAGTCCCAGACAAATCATTTATTTTAAAACCTTTTATGAAAAAGTAAAAGTAATAATGAGTCATATTATACCTTTCTGAAAATCCCTATCACTACTACAATATATACAACAGGACATATACAGACTGAACAAAGGTGCAATAAAGATAGAGCACTATATATTGCACAAACGCCTTTGGACTGAGGCCATGGACCAAGGATGGGCTGAAATGTTAGAATTCACCCATTAACCCTTCACCCTGAGCTAAGGTACAAAGACATTCCCTGGATTTGTACATATGTGTACAGTAGTATGTACAAAATTGTGGAAGTTGTTTAACTTTCCCATAGGTCGGCTCATTACCTTTCTGAAAAAACATCTGCTCCTCAGAAAACTGAGGTTGTATGTGCAGTTCATTAACATACAATGAAAAATTGTAATAAAGCTACTTACTCTACATTTTACAAAATGGAACCTTTAATCAAGCTGATTTTGGAATAGAGTGAGTTTTTCCTTTATCACCTGCTTTACATATACAACCTCAGAATAAACATCTAAAGAATTCACCTTTGTCTAGCTTTCCTTTTACAGTGTATGCACTGAATATGTTATCAGCAGCTTCCTCTAAGCAATATAGCTTCATTTATCCATCGATTATCATCTATCAGGACCCCTTGGAGTGACTGCTTGTCATTTGGACTCCATTTTGTGATTTGAAAAGACATTTGACATGCAAATCCCTTCTCTAAAAAGCCTGATAAATTAAGCCCTTGGAAAGGCTTTTCAGGAACTACAATGAAAGCTGAATCTGTGGAACCAATTACCTTGATACCAGCAGAGCGGCATTTACCCACTGCGTCAGGCACAGCGGCACGCGGCGGATCAATCATGGAGATGAGACCCAGGAAGCAGAGCTGCTCGGTGGGAAAGTTCATGTCGTCACAGTCGAAGGTGAATCCTCGAGGGAACTGGGATGAAGGCAGGTTCAAGTGGCAGAAGCCTGCAAAACAGGAGGGATGGGTGAGATGATAGTTCATAGGTGACTGAAATGACATCTCAATGCAAACAGCACCAAATAAAAAAAAACCCAAAAACTTTGACATCAACCAACATTTATCTGTAAGTTAAAAAAAGACAAATTTTTTATGACCCTGAGGATGTTTCAACCCCAAAACATCCAATATACATTAAAGATATTCTCACGTTTTTAGCTGTTGCTATTTAAAGTAAAACTCTACTACAAAAAAAAAAAAAAGTCACCTTCAGAAAATACACTGTCCTCTGGCTGCAGTGAACCTTTACCTTACAGTATGCATACAAATCATTTTTAATTTTAGATGTAGATTTTGGAGGTTTGCTGGTCTGAAATACAAATTGAATCAGGTGCTTTCATTAATTCATGATCTACAGCCCTTTAAAATATGTATCCGCTGAATCCTTACAGAGCAAAGCAAAATAAAATGCTTCTGATGAAAAACCAGGCTCCAGTCTAGAAGCGGTCGAACCTTTCTTTGTCATGAGACACTCGACCATCATCATCACCCAAGGCATAACTGACATTTAATAATTTACATGATTTCAGGAGCTTCACTCCAAAAATGGCACTGTTTTTCACTGTTTGAAAAAGTGACACCTACTCTAACAAAATGATGCTAGCACATAATTATTACCTATGGCTCTTTTAGAAAGATGCCAGGGAACTTTTTTCCTTGTCAAAATGATGACATTTACACACTGGATACTGAATACTTTAGAGATACTGAAAGTTGAACTTCAGGTAATGATTTTTTTACCCAGAATGTGTCTATGGCATTTCACAAGGGAAATGTTAGTTCATGTACAAATTATTTGAAGAGTTCAGTGCAGAGTTTGGCCTGATATAAATTACCAGTCCATTACCAGCTGATAATCCATACAACATTACATTCTAAAGTCACAGCATGACAAACTGGCATCTCAAACATTTTTTGTAACAGTGGTAATTTCAGGACAGTGGACAGTGCTGTGTCCACCTGCACCTCCCCACCACCTATACACCTAAACAAGCTGATAACAGCTGCTGCCCCCAAACATACCGAGCACTCTCTCTCCCAGTCCTCCCAGCTCCATGTAGGCATTCTGGAAAGCATCTCTCCAGTTTTCATCAAGTGGCAGCTCCTGGCCATAGATCATAATGGTACTGCACCTGTAAAATGTTCATCAATAATATTTTGACTGCTACTACTGCTTATAATAATAATATCTGTAATATTGTGTGACAGCTGCTGTGAAACAACAAGGACAAACTAAACCTAAAAATAAACCAGAGGTAGAGGCACAACATAGGTAACTAAGACCCCCACTTGACCCCCAAATACAAATTTTAATACGCAGAAATGTCCTTATTTAAAAAAAAAAAAAAAAAAAAAAAAAAAAAAAACGGCTGGTAGTTTTTTCTGTATTTTTTCTTTCTTTAGACAAATCCCATGAAAAAGATCAAACCTAAAAAACTCTCCCAACGCGTTCTGACATCCAGGATTGTTTGTTTTTTTTTAAAAGAGTAAAGCATTTTCCAAAACAGCTGGGCACTGTCATATTTTTTTTTAGAAAACATTACTCTAACAGGAGTAGTAGTTCATTTGTTGGGGGCTGTTTTTGATTACTTCACATCTGGTGCTCTGGTGAATATTTACAGCGGTAGGATGGTGTATGTGGGACTGAGTCAAATGAAATTACAGTGGCCATGTTCATGGTGATGAAGAAACCTGTCACCCAGTGCAATGGAGTAATTCACTGATGAGTTTTTAATAGTTTTCAGACAACAGTGGATCTCCGCGGCACAGAACAATAAGTCTGACAGGGTTCAGATATACTGTGTAGACAGTACTTTTTAGTAGGATCAATTCATTGTTGGTTTTAGTTTTTTCCTGGGATTTACTGACAATAAGAAACAAACGTGTAGAATATCACCAGCCTTTAAGTGCTTTAGTGGTTTCTTTCACTTTATCTCTGGAACAGACGCAAAAACAAGTCAAAAACAAGTAAAAAAAATTTGTTGCAAGACATGTAATCGATCCATTATTGATTAACCAACCTGTCCAAGATTCTCTCTGGCGCTCCCTTCATGACCAGAATATGACCAGAGGGATTGTCCTCCACTTCATGGACAGAGAGCTGAGAAGGGGGAGGAGGACAGACAGACCGGTAAGGACATAACATGACAGGATGCAGTCCAAAGTGTGTGCAGTTGCATTTAAGATGCAACATGTAGTTTATTGTTGGGTGATTCTTGTCTAAAATGATTCTGTTTCAGTTCGAAAAAGGCTCAAGACAGACACATTCCTTTGTAAGACTCAACAATGAATTTCATGTTCATGGCAGCAATGGGTTTTTTTTTGGGTGGGGGGGGGGGGCTTTCAATAAAAGTCTTATTGAAACTGACTTGACAGAGTGCACACTGTAAGTCATATGTATTCCCTGTGTTGAAGGAGCATTCATTCATACTCTCACGTGTATTTCTGTGGTGTTACACCTTGTATTACCCTTCACTCACAAAAACACTCACACACACACAAGTACACGTACACACAGCCCCCAGGTAATTTGTATCTGAGTCACAGCATATCTAATCTCAGAAAACCAGAGCAAAATTGCTTTTTTTCCCCCCCTCAACACAGACGTTCCTATTTTAAGTCAAGGAACAGGTGCACAAAATGCATGCAGGAAATCCTTTGTTTGCTTCAACATTACTGCTATGTTATTCAGATCCTGGTTCAAGAGCCTGGGTGTGGAAAGTGAAGCAAAAACACTCCCCCATCCTTAATTGCAGCAGTGCCCTTCAGCACAAGCGTCAAAGCTCGATTTGATGACTTTTTTATGGTTCAATATTAACTTTTAATTTTTTTTGCCAGTGCTGTTGTTATCTTCTACAGGATGTAAGAAAGCATGCGGCATTATTAAGACCCATCAGAAGCACCTGCTCTGATCTATTCTTTATTATTAATCACAAAAGTTTAACCATTCCACATTTCCTGATCAACCTTGTTATGTTTGCTTAATGTCTTATATTGTCAATAATGTAACAGACTGCAGTAGCAAACTCTTTTGATTTTGTCTAGGTAGCTACTGATGTGCCACATACTTATCATATATAGCTTTTAAAATTTTTACTTAAGGTCTTTCATAGTATTTACATCCAGTGCATCAAAAAGTAGGTTATCTCCAGAGCCAGCTCTATCATAATAAAACATAAAAGCAAGCAACAAGGTGGCAACAGAGCTTCTTCTAAGCCGCCAAAAGGAAACCAGTTTGTAATCCACATGTACGGTGTCTTCCTATCATAGATAAGACACACTGCACAGAGCTTTAACACGGCAGCAGTTTCTGTGTGGCCTCTGGTTGTGGCTTGTTGGGCAGCTTCCAAATATGAATGCGTGCAGCCATTTGAATGTAAAGCAGGGTGTTGTTGTAAAAGAGCATGAATGTTCAGGCTGTTTTCCCCAGATGCAAAAAGGTTAAAAATGAATATGCATGACTCACTCAAAGCATGTAAATCCATCTTTTAAAACATATGATACTGCCTGTTTAAAGAGCACTAACAGAGCTGTCCAAAATAAATAAATACTATAAATACCAAATTAAGTTAAGATTAGAAAAAATGTAATGTAACTGTAAAAGATTGAATTGAGTCTGTGAACATCTGTAAATGTGTTTAGGATTTCACTGTGGACTCGGCAGCAGTTCCAGCACAGAGCTGTGACATGACATTAGACCCATGCACTACCTGGTACTTGTTGGTGGAGTTAAAGGGGATCTCTGCCACTTTGGGGTTTCCGCTTCTCATGTCACGAACACTCCCACAGCACATCTCGATGCATTTCAACAGAGCTGACTCTGATGCGTCCCCCGCTGTCTCCCTCTGGGGAAATACAGACAGACACACATTAGCGCAGTCATTCACACACGCATATTAAGAAATGAGTATGTGTCTCACTGCCTGTGTTTATTGCACTGCAGCGGAGAGAAGCTTTCAGATTATGTGTTACCTAATTGATTAAAGCAGTGCCTGAGAGAACTTTCTTTGCTTCCATTACAGTTCTCATTATTGATGCAGGTAGCTGAGAATCATCTGCATCACAGACGCTTAAAATTTGGCCAAAACATTGTTTTTAAAGTTATGTAACAAGTTAATGTAGAAGTAATGAAAGTACAAAAAAATAGTTTGTTTCTTCAGTTTAGGGGGGTGAAGTATAATTTGATTAAAACAGCTTCATTTCTGGAAAACATATAGCTGATTATTTGGCCATGTATGCTGTTTGTAGGGTTTTTTTTTTAAAGGCTTTTCTTAGGGATATGGATGTCCCTGGATACTAAGAGTTCACATCATGTTGGAAATAAATATTGTTGGAGGAAGACATTGCCCATTGGCAATAATCAATAACAAAGTGGTTGCAAAGGTTGTAGCCAACAATTAAAGTAATGCTTCAAGACATTAAAAGTTCACAATCTGTTCTGACTGGTCTGTTTCTCTTTAGAGTGATGTACAGTCTTCATGTACAGTCTTTAGAGTGATGTGAAGTCTTATACAGACACTGGATCGTTTTTTGGAGGAAAAAGATTTGATCACTGACACAACACATGAAAATCTGTTGTACAAATTCCTGCAATTCAGTGTGTGTAAATGTCATTTATGTATTTTAACTTTTAGAAAAGGTCCATGTTTACACTACTTGCACATGTACACTGTCCACATATCAGCTTTATGTGACATATTGTTACATACAGCTGGTATGGAGGCTTTTTTTAAGTGGCTCAAAATCCAATTATCCCATGTTTGGATTCACATTGCTCGATATTAGTTTTTGTAGGTTTGTCGGCTTCAACTTGTGTGACAAAGTTATTTGTGTGGTGTTTGAATAATTTAGGGGAAAATTCTCTTCGGATGACTTGGGAAATCACCCTTGACAAAAAATTCCATGATGATCACTGCAATTCATCCTGGTCTTGGAGCCAATTTATTAAAATCCACACTAAACTGATTGACCTGATGCCCAATATACCAACGGGGGCCAAACCAAGAACCTTCTCTTTGTTCCTTTTTATTCATTCATGAACAGCCACAAAACAAGGACACGCTCTCTGCAAGATTTGTCCTTGTTTGTGCCTTTTCATGAATGAATAAATAGATCAAGGAAATTCCATTTCTCTGTTTTTCCAAGTGCAGACGGGGACTTGTTCTTGTAATGGTAGTGGAGCCTGGGCCTTGACTGCTGTGTTTGAGTGCTGTCAGGAGACACGGCTGTTACTTAATGCAGGGAGGAAGTCTGGGCACCTCAAGGGGCAGAGAGGCAGCAGTGGCAGGGTCTGCTCCCACCAGAGTCAAGAAGCTGTAATCCCTGTCGCTGAGAGCCACACAGAGAATTTCTTCAGGTCAGTGGAGCACAGGTTGGAGGATAGCGGTTGGTAGGAGACTGGGATATTATTAACTCACCTACCCAGCAGTGTGTGTGTGTTTGTGTGTCGGTGTGGGGGAGTTATTTCCAGGGGTGCATTGGATTATCCTCAGTGTGTCTGTGTTGATGTGTGAGAGGGAGGTTAAGCATGTGAGCCAGTGTGTGTGTAAAGCACCTGTGTCAAGTGGTATTGACAAATTATTTTTATGGGTTGTTTTTTTCCCTGTGGGTGCAATGTGGGTTAGGATAAGCTGGCAACAGAAGAGAATATAAAGTACATCTACTTGTGTTCTGTACTTACTTGAGTATTTCCATGCCATGCTACTTTAAAGTGTACTTCTACTATATTTTGCTGTACTTAAACTTAAAGGATAAGTTTAAGTTTTTTTTAAATGTTTTTTTATTCCATTTAATATTATAAACAAACCTCTAAAGAGACTTAAAACCACTGATGAGTTTAACCTTTGGAAATGTATGCTACTCTAACTGCACTCAATGCAGTGAAGGATATATATATATTTCGGTCTTCCGACAAAAATAAAAAGATCCAACTTTATCCTTTAAGTACAATTTTGGTTATATATTTTACTTGTAACTTAATATTTTTACATTATTATACTGCTGCCTCACTTACAGACAGTGAAGGATCTGAATATTTCTTCCACCACTGCTTTTTTTTTTTTGAGTAAAAGTTCACCTGGCACTTCCCTGATGTTGTTAACTTCACCCTACTGGCATACCATGTAGGCAAAATCATGTCTTATGAATAATGTGCATGCATTATTTGATCCACATCTAAAAAGGCGTGCTCATACTCGTCCTTGGATTAAACTGAACCTATTATACCCCACTGCATTAGAGAGAGGAGATAATTCATGAGATGGAAGTATCAGTGCAACCGTTTTGGATGCTGTTGTAGTGTCAGTGTGTGGTGGAGGTTCATACCATCTGGAGAGGAAGGTGCTCCTGTCCGGCTTTGAAATCAGCTCTGTTACACAGGCCGGCCACGCGAGACAGAGCAGCCCAAGTAGCAGAGCCCTTGTCAAAACCTGAACCTAAGAGAATAGCAAAGAAGGCTGTGTTAGACTTTCTTTTTTTTTAAAGTAAGGCTCATGCAGTATTTATGCGACTGACTTAACTCTCAGTTCACAAAGTAACACTGGATACTGAAGCTAAATAACAGAGTAGGGGTCAGTTAAGTTGAGCAATCATTTTTTCCTTGACAAAAGTGATTTTTCAATTCCCCAGTCTGGAAAATTGCATTCATTTTTAAGTAGAATGTCTGAAAAATAAAAAATAAAAACTTCAAAGATGCATCCCTCCCCACCGATGCAAACAGAAAATGGCCTTCACTCTGCTGCTGGCCCCTGCATTCATTTTGCATTTTAGCCCAGACTCTCTAGAGTGGTCACTGTCACTGTTATAGTGAAAACAGAATATGATAAGTGTCATGCAACATGCAGTGCACTGTGACAAACTGTGGCTGGAGTTGTTGTATTTGACAAAGTGAGGAGCAAAAGGCTCAGAAACCTGCACAGGCTGCAAAAATACAGTGCTCCTGAAAAATGAATACACTGGGTTTTTCTTCAACACTTGTTCTATTTCAGCTGTATGGCTTTTGTCAGCACTGCTGGCTATTCATTGTATGACTGCACAATTGTCTGACTCAATACTCGTTGGTATGCACAGAACACCTGCTTTTTTCTTCCAAACCTTTTGGTTATTGCTAAAAGCTTCTTTGAAATTTGGCTCGATTTGTTGCTGTTTAGTAGGAGACAGGAATCCGATTGGTTCCACAGCAGCAGTCATGCTGAGGAACTCTGTGAAAAGACACGTTTGTAGCTGAGGGTTGTGCTGCTCACTGCATACCGTTGCTCAGTTAATCCAAGCAGTAGCACGAACAGCAATGCCGGTTGGCGGCGTGAACATTGGACAGATGAATTTCGGCAGGTGGTTACACTCCCCCTCTGTATTCCCACACATTCTCTGTCACCCCTTATTATCTCTCAGTTTCTCCATCTTCCTCCAACAAGCTCTCTTCTTCCACCCTTTCCCTCCTACTCCCTTTCTTTTCATCTCCCCCTCTCTCTCGGTCTTACCAGTCTGGTCCTCAGTGGTGTCCGCCTCGTGGATCTGGTTGTCGAACCACATGTGGGCCACGGTCATGCGGTTCTGGGTCAGCGTGCCCGTCTTGTCAGAGCAGATGGTGGAGGTGGAGCCGAGAGTCTCTACGGCCTCCAGGTTCTTCACCAGACAATTCTTCTTGGCCATTCGCTTGGCAGTGAGAGTTAGGCACACCTGGGAGGACGGCAAGAGGTGAGAAGCAAGAGAAAGGGGTGGGGGGGTGGGGGGGAGTGAAGGAGGCAGGGAGGGAGGGAGTATGAGGAGAAGATGGATGATTGGTAGTCAACGAGGGAAGAGAGCATGTGTACGCACTGGTGCGTTCAAGTGTTTGTGCATGTGAAACCATGCGTGATACAGGTGTCTTACAGTGAATGTGTGTGATGTGTGTGTGCATGTGTGTGTTTATGTGTGTATTTGGTTGGCTGGTTAACAGCAGATGCACAGGGACAAGAAATGTGCGGCATAGACACGTTCCATATGTTCTAAGAGACACATCAACATACATCAATTCAAGCTGACCACATCACCACTCACACTGCAACAAAATGCAGCACGTACAAACATTTCCAGAGGAAATGTGTGTTTAAGGCAAGAGCAACTAAAGAAACCAGTCACTGGAAGTTAATTTATTTTCTGTGACCAGTGAAATGTCGACTGATGGCATTTCAAATGCCAGCTGGCATCCACCTCAGCTCACACTTTGTTTATTGTTGCAGAAAAAGTTAGATGCACCTCAGCATTTGATCAACTTCAACATCCAGTAATAAATCACCTGCTTTGCTGTGTTCTGTAGCGTCATTAGTGCTACAGCTAATGTTCACTGAGGTTGAATCAGCGAAGGTGTAACTAATAACATTGATGATGGCTCTGTTCCATTCAGGTGTGCCAGTAAGACATGACAGTAAGCCAGCAGGCAGAATATCATGGTTCAGGAGCTGGCATGCTCAAAGCCGCACTAATAAAATCTTTATTAATGAATCAAATGGCAATGTGTAATGTGAAAGCAGCTTCTCAAGATGAAAAATCCATGAAGAACCAACACTTAACTCTGCAGTTCCCCGACGTTCTACAGAGTTTTTAAGCCTCTTTTAGCTCGATATTTTGGTTTTCAGGCCCCACAAAATCCATTTCCAGCAGCGTACTGTGTGCGGCCTGCACAGCTCCAAACAACACACGGACAAAGTTAACGACAAGCTGGTGAAGAAAGGTCTATACTCAATGCACATGCTACTGCATACTGTCAACTCATTGCTATGGCATGTTATTTGTTTGCTTTGAAAAATTTAACTGTCAAAGCAAAAACCTAATTAGAAAAAAAAAAGAAAATAATGAAAATAAAAATAAATAAAATTACCTTTTGCATTTGCAACACAAACACTATTTAACCTTGTGTAGAGCAGTCAGTTTATGACCTTTGCTCCATGGCTCTGTTCACTTTCTATTCCCAGAAGCATTGTATGACCTTGCTACAAGGGGAACGTGTTTGTTGTAAACTGAAGTGCACATTGTTTTCCTGCAGCAAAATCCACAAGAGGGTGTGCAGGCATGTAAAAGACCACGGAAACAGTTTAAACTGTTTTAATGTTTTAAGCTGTCTGCTCTATTAAAAAAAAAAACACCCTGATATTTCATCAGTACAAGCTTCAAACAGAGAGCATCGCTTTTGAAAAAAGGGAAAAACCACCCACACACACTACTCACAGTGACAGTAGCCAGCAGACCCTCGGGCACGTTTGCCACGATGATGCCGATGAGGAAGATGACAGCCTCAAGCCAGGTGTAGCCCAGGATGAGCGATAAGATGAAGAAGCTCATGCCCAGGAAGACGGCCACGCCTGTGATGATGTGGATGAAGTGTTCGATCTCGATGTTGATGGGCGTCCGGCGGACCTCCAGCTCAGATGCCAGTGTGGCGATGCGTCCCATCACTGTTCGGTCACCAGTGGCTATCACAACGCCGTGGGCTGTACCTGAGAGGGAAAAGGCATATAAAATGTTTTCAGAACACATCACAATTACATTTTCAAAACAACAGTGTGAATATTCAGAGGGTTAATCACCTCCAACAGACACCCCATACATTTTTATTTTTGTCAGGGGGGTGTAATTCAGCAGATTAAAAAAAAAAGTAGCTAATCTGTTTTTAAAGTAAGCTTTTTTAAATGTGACATCAAACCATAAGGTCAAAGGTTCGATTCTCAACAGCGTGATCCGGTGCCTCCACTGCTTTGGGGAAATGTGTGTGTGTGTTTCTCAGAGTGGTGGGTAAGGAGACAAATGACAGAAGAATGTTAAAATAGAGTAAAAGACACTGTAGGAGCTGAGTGCTGTATTTTGTAAACAGGAGGGAGGGTTGATCGGGAGGTGATGGCTAGATGGAGAGGAGTGATAGATGGAGGTGAATTACAGGTGTTGGCCAGAGACTGATGAACAGGTGGACTGAGCAGACGCTGGACTGAGTGAATGAGGAAGGAATCTGAATCCCTTAAAAGTCAAAATGGACAGGAAGTCCTTTAAGTGCTTAGAAAAAAATGGAAGTTTTGATGTGTTCCGTGACAAACTCCATTTATTGAAGAAGATTATTGTTTTTTCAGCTGTTCTAAAATGAACTTTGAACCTCAACTAAAAGTAATATCTTTTCTTCCAAATTGTCTGCGTTGGACTTTAGACTTCGAGTGCTCACTTTATATACAACCACCATCAGAATTCAGATGAAGATACTGATGAAGTTGCAGATTCTAGTGTGAATATCCCATTGAAATGCCCACTGCATCACTGTTTCATGACTGGTAGCAACTGAAATAGCAACTAAAATTCCCAATGGTTGAATCTCAAACGGAAACACTCATTAATAATCTTTGTGCATTCAAAATGAAATAGCCGCATGCTGTAGGACGGAGGGATGGAACATCTGATGAATCATGCACTGAAACACACTCATGGTTGGGTGGTAGAGCAAAATGATGCTGATCTCCAGATGGCTTTAAAAAAAAAAAACAAAAAAAAGAAAAGACATTTAGAGGCGATGAGAGACAATCTTGGCCAGATGTGGCCTACTGACCCTCAACACAGTTGGTGGAAAAGAAACAGATGTTGCGGGTCTCTAGAGGATTGTCGTGCGTGAACTCTGGGGACCGAGTCTGGGGCTCTGATTCTCCCGTCAGGGAGGAGTTGTCCACCTTCACAGGGAGAGGGAGAAAGCAGGAGAGAAGAGTGTTATCTCATGAGACTGAGGGACAGAAACAGCAGAGAGCGAGGAGGTGAGACTGACAGGGTGGAAATGAAAGAAGCGGCACTTATTAGCAACAAGTGCAGTGATGTAACACTCTTGTCATGTCAAAACCCTGTTCTGCCCTTGGGGATTTTTCCATGTTCCTCTATAGGTGCAGAAATTTATGCCACCGACCACGTCTTGTTACACTGCCTCAAAACCCAGGATAACCTCAAAAATGAACAGTGGTGAAGATAAACTAACACTAACTCGTGAATCTGGAAAGAATTCTGCTTGAATTTAATATAAAACCTAAAATCAAACTCAGACAACTAAACCCTCAAAAATCGTGTTTGGGGAACATGTGATGGCCCGGGGGGAAGACATACCCCTGCTGAAACTACACAAAACCTCTTTCAAAAAGAAGTTGGTATAAGGTTGATCTTGATATCATTCAGGAAAATTACTTTGTTGATGATTTAAAATGATGAAGATACCAAAAAGCAACCTGATTGTTTAAATATGAAACAACTGCACATGAGAAAGTACATTCATGTGTGATTATCTGATGACGAGTGCAGTATTTGTTCTATTTAATGTTGTTTTCAGTCACACCAGTAGCAAGGCTCAGTCTTAATAAATATTTGACAGGTTGCCATGAAGGTTGCCTGACTTTTCATCTAGCGCCACCAGCAGGTCAAAGTTTTCAATTATCATCTATGAGATGGATTGGCACCAGATTTTGTACAGACATTCATGTTCTCATAAATCCCAATGGCTGGTGATCCCCTGCCTTTTTCTGCAGTGCCACTGGCAGACATTTATAGTTTTCAGCAAAATGTCTTGACAGCCGTTGGATGACTCATCCTGAAACTTTGCTGCAAACATTCATGTCCCCCTCAGGATGATCTAACTGATTCTAATAACTTTGATGATCCCCTGACTTTTCATCAGGCCAAATTTTCAATTAATACTTTGGTTCATGACCAAATACCTGCAAAACTGAGACTGCCGAGGCATTCCCATCTGTGTCAGCTTTACTTTGTTTTAGTGATAATTAGCAAATGCTAACTTAAGATGATAACAACTGATAAAAACTAAAGTATGAAGAAAGAGAGAAAGAAATAGAGAAAGAAAGACTAAATTAGCAAGACCATAGTCAGCTGAGCTACTGTAATCTCACTGAGACCTCCAGGCTCCCCAGGGCTGATCCCAGCAGCCCTCCCCTACCTTGCATCCGCTGGAGGAGATCACTCGAAGGTCAGCTGGGATGCGGTCTCCCCCTTTGATCTCCACCAGATCTCCCTGCACCACAAGCTCAGCATTGATCTGCATCTTCTCCCCCTCCCGGATCACCAACGCTTGCTGGCATGGAGAGAAAGGAAGCGAGAGACGAGAAGGGAGAGGGAGCGTGAGGAAGAGAGAGAGTGTGTTTGGGAACACAGAGAGGGTTTAGTCAGAGGAAGAGAGAGATAAAAAAAAAGAGCCAGGGGGTATTGAGGTATGTGAAAGGTAGAGATAGAGAGAGGAAAAGGAAGAAGAGAGAGAAAAGACAGGTAGGGAAAAGGAGGCACAAGGAGGGAGTAAAAAGAGCCTAAATAGATTATAGAATTAGGCAATCGAAATGCTAGAGGTGGATAACACGGGGGGAGTTTTAATGCAAACACACTCACAATCCGAAGTTGGCTCAAACATTTATTCTTCCTTTGTGCAAGCTTATTAGGTTTCCACTCAAGTGAGTGTGTAAGCCCTACTTGAGGGATGGCTTATTGATTCAGAAAGCTCTGTGTCTGCACCAAACACCAAATGCATCAACTTACCTGTGGCACCATTTTCTTGAAGGAGTCCATGATTCGGGAGCTCTTTGCCTCTTGGAAGTAGGAGAAGCAACCAGTGATGATCACCACGGCTGCCAGCACCACTCCCAGGTATAACTGAAATGTTGAGAAAAGTCGAGCCACAGGGGGAGACGGCGTCATTATCGACTTCGTTAGGAGGATGTATGGCATGTTTAAGCAAAGGAAATGGGGATTTACAAGCTTCAAACTGGTTTTAAAACAGCAAAACCTTAAATGCAGAGTGCAAGAGGAGTTAAGAGCAAAAAAAAAAAAAGACTGGGGAAGCTCTTAGTGTCTTAGTCTTAGTGGAAGATTTAGAGGGAAAAGCCATCCTGGAGCTGAATTCTAGTGTACTATTCCTGTCATGGACAGTTCATTCAATGTTAGTCCAAGTGAATATCTGTCTCCCAAACCCAGAAAACCAAGAACTGAGACTTTGATCTGTGAGGCCACCAAGAGACACTCTCTGAACTGCAGCCTGGCTTTGTAGACTCATGGTGATGCAAAGCAACGAGCATCTACTGTGGTGTATTTTTATTTTATTTTTGGTGACTATTTTCAGTTCTAACAATTAAAAAGCTGTTATGGATTCAGCTCTCACTGAGGTAAAAACAGGAGAGCAAGGCACTTTGGATGAGAGCATCTGCCAGAGCGTGGTGCACTGTACGTCCTGGAAAGTAAAATTCCTAAATCCTAAAAAGTTTGCTCTTTAGAAGGTGTTGCTTTCATTTGACGGCAGCAACAGAATGTTTTGCTATTTTACACTTGAATTACTTTTTCTACCCCATCAGTGCAAAATCTTCTGAACCAAGAAATACATTTGTATCCTCAGAAAATCACTTGTCAGTGTTTACAACATTTGCCTCCATTGCGGTGTTCTGCTCCCAGCTCCCCGCTTTGTCTCCACATGGTCTTTGCAGATTTAAGTCTCAGCTTTTTTGCTCCTTCTCCCTTTGGGAGACACTTGTTCTTGTTCACCATCTGTACAGAATTATAGGAGCAACATCCGTCCAAGAAGGTGACACATCTGAATCTACTGAAGTTTAAATGATAGACAGAATAAATGTTTCATTTTCACACTGCCAACATGAACTTTAAAATGGCAGTGAATCGTGTAATTTTTGCAGTTCGCGGATGCTCAAACATTTGTTCAAACCAAGGAAGAGAAAATTATTTTCAGCTCAATAAATACAAATATGAATACAAAAATGAAGCTAAATTAAGACAACAACGATCTGTAAAGCCCTGTTAGGGTGGATTTTCATCTTAAATAACTGCTTGTACATTATGCAAAAGCTCAAAGTGCCAAAGCTGCAGGCAGTCAGGGCTTTGAAGTAGCTCACCAGAGCATCCAGCTGTACATACTGGGTACTGAATGTAGAGATTAAATGATGGGGAGATTAAAGTTATTAAATGTGTGCATGTGTGTGTGTCTATCTGATGTATGTTACTGTATGTTATGCAAGGATTTAATGCTGTCTGTGGTTTGGAGAGCGCTGAACGATGATTGCATAATGACTCAGCGCCATAAAGAGCAGTATGGATGACTGCTTGGCTCCATTTGCTCAGTGGTTGGTCTGAGTATTTATCTGTGCAAATGCCAGGAACGATACCAGTGTCAGCGGTTGTTTTTACATCTCACCCTCTGAGGGGCGTGTGTGTGGGGGGATTCTGTGTCAGAGCGTTCTTGAATTCTGTTCTTATGAGGACGAAATGTGTTTAAATGTTTTAATGCGATTTTAATGCCCTTAGCTTTTCCTCATTTCTCTTTCCCTCTTCATTCTTTAATCTGTTTCCTTCAGTGAACGTTGGCTCTGTGTCGGTTCATGTGACCTAATTGTGTTGCCACTTGGCTTGGACTTTTGGAGAAGGAGACTTTGACCTCAAGAGACCATCCTGGTTAAGTAAAAGTCATAAAAAGAAATGTGAAACTGAAGTGTTTTGACATTTCTGGTCTCTTGTTTAAGGTTGAGACTAGATTTAGGATATGGTTTAAGTTAGGGCATGTACAATAAGTGTGTCTTTAAAACATGTGCACATCCATCTATTGACCTTGAGTGGAATAATGATCATACCAGGCAAGTTGGGCTTAAACTCTCCTGAGTGCGTTAAATGTAACTCAGAAATTGGCACAAAATGTTCAGGACTATGACTGACTTCAGTGTAATGCAGGACAACTGATATGTGATTTTTACATCAATTCAGCAAATTATAATGTAAATTATTGCTGATGGATAATGTTGAGCCCAATTAAAAACAGAAAGGTACGGAAAATGAACAGATTTCTACCAGTTCTGAAAGATGATTTAATGTTTTTATGATTAGAACTTGGTTTAGGTAAAGGTGCACAAATGTGCAGTAAGTGTGTCTGAACAATATGTTTAAATCATGTATCCGTAAATATGGATGGATATGCAGAAGATGCAGACATCTATTTGTGTCTGTACACTTTTATACATGTCTCCTGTACCTGTATCATCAGTGTAAGTGCCTTTGCAAACCTGCTTCTCCTCCTGTGTGAGCCTCTACATGTGAATGCATTTTTTTTTTTTTTTTTTTTACAAGCAGTTTCTCACGTTGTCATTGGCTGGTTCGTCCTCCATGGCCACCTGGATGCTGTAGGCCAGGAAGCAGAGGATGGCACCAATCCAAAGCAGGATGGAGAAGCCGCCGAACAGCTGACGGCAGAACTTGACCCACTCTGGAGTGGTGGGGGGAGGAGTCAGGGCGTTTGGACCGTCCCTGGCCAGAATCTCCGCAGCTCTGGCATTTGTCAGGCCCTGGGGGAGAGCAATTTTTAGGAATGTCTTTCTGTCTGTGCTGAGACTCTTATTACAACACGACGACCCCATTTTCACTGTAGCTTAAAAAGCAATTTTACTGCTACAGTTGCAGAACATCAAGTATTCCTGCCTGGCCTATTTAACACTACATGTATAATAAACTGGGTGACTCTTCTCATCTAAAGTGCTCGGCCGTAAAACTGTTGGATGTAACTTTATTGATTTTTTTTCCCAATTTTATGCCTAATAGTGTCAAAGTCTAATTTACTGAAAATCTATGTAAGTAACTGAAATAGAAAGGTGCTTGACATTTTCACAGCTGGTGATATTTCCTGAGAACTCCAGCTTCTTTTTTTCTTCATGCAAATATTAAAAAGATAAAATCAGTTTCACCACACCTGCAATGTCAAACCTAAGGTAAGCAGCACATGTGGTCACAGCATAAAGACTTTAGTGATGCGTTTGTACCTGCCTGTGTGTGGGATTGTAAGAGTTGGTGTGTCAAAGTGCACATGTTTGTGTGTGATTGAGGGATTAAAGATGAAGAAGGCTCAAGGTGAGCTGAATGTTTCTTTCTAGTACAGGCAAACAGAGATTCCATCTCCATAGGGGATATTCCAGCTACTCTTTGCTGTGTGTTTGTGTGAAATTGTGCATGTGAAAATGAGTGTGTGTGTGTGTGTGTGTGTCCTTACCCGTGTGAGGTCCACTCCATAGCGTTTTCCCAAATCATCCAGCGCTATTTTGTGGTCATCCTGCAGGGATAAAATGTTCCTTTATTTTTTTATTTGTGCTTCAGTGGAACAGAAATAGAGCAATTTTAACTGGCCAGTAAAATTTAGTTTAAAAGGAATTTGTCTTTGACATATCACGACTGGGCAGCTTTACATACAGCAAGACATTCAGCATTGTATTATGTGAGCTGGAACAGTGTGGCTGTAGCTATAAAGGGAAGTGTAATAAGTGACCACAGTAATGATCAAACAGATTATGAGGGTCTAGCACTGATGCATTAAACCCCTCCATTTTAATGCAAAAACACACTAGTATCTCTATCTTGCACTCAGGAGAACAAAATCCATCCTAAAACACTGTTGAAAAGATCTTGTTGATGTATGTTGCAGTTTTTGTTTTATTTTTTTTTTTGGGGGGGGGGGCTTATTCTGTTGTTTGATGGTGTTTTTTATTTATTTATCTATTTTCTTTTTCTGTGTATAACTGCTCAAAGGCCACTTCAAGCTACTGTCCACAGAATGAAGAGCTACTTCCTTCATTCAGCTCCAGCTTCTTTCATTCATGCAGCTCCAAGTAAATCACTTGGCTTTGCCACCACCAAGGACATGCCCCAGTGTTCTAAGCTTTGTTCATATGCCTCTACAGTTTTGACCAGCCATTGTCTGGTGGTTTTTCTTGAAAGGAAATCATCAACTGAGGAAGTAGTTCATGAAGCAAGCTGATCACTTAATCACCAAACTACTCCAAAATGCTGACAGTATCCAAGGAATTCTTCTCTTTAATCAGTCACAGGCCAACTTGATAATTGACAAGAGCTACTTTACCAGAGATATGGAGAGCAGCAAAACTTAGCCCAGTTTTCATGGGCATCGCTTGGCTGTGTTTTGACAGCACCTCAAAGAGCTACAGCTCTGCACAAGACAAAAACTCTGCACTACACTCCTGGTGGCCCACAAATTATTCAGTATCTTTCTGAGTACAAAGAAGAGCAGCCAGAGGGTGTTAGAAGAGATAGGAGAGGACGGGCTGTCTTAGAACTCATCTACAACTGCCTACACTAAACTGGTTGGATTGCCATTTTGTTTACAGGCCACCGTTTTCATTTATAGTGTTGTTAAATAACCTGGTGTCTTTGCCGTAACAGTATTTGGGGATCGTTTGGGAGCAGCAGCAATGGAATCAATCACTGTGCAGTGTGACTGTGAGTTGGAGCATTGACAGCTTGTTTTTCTTACCAAGGCCACCTCCTTCTTCAGCTCATTCAAGTCCCTGTCCTTCCTCTTCCCTCCATTCTTAGCACCACCCTGGAGGAGAAGAAACAGATTACCATACATCAGGCCCGTAGGCTATCATCACAAAACCACCACAGGAGGAAAAAAAAAAAAAGCCACATGCTTGTAGCCACGTTGTGCTGAGCCATTTACATTCATAGCCACGTATTACAAGCGTCAGTTTGAGCACAATGGACTTTGTGTGGGCTGGTTCATTTCAACCTCCTGGCAGTATTGGTAAACTGTTCACTGACTACGGAGGAGCAAATATTTTTTTCCTCATAGTTCTCATAGAGTCCCTCATTTGTGTGAGTGAGAGAGTGTGTGTGTCATGCACAGTTGGAAGAATGGTGCATCATGGAAATCATCTGCTGCTGTCAGTCTCTTCTTTGCAGCACGTGTGCGTGTCAGTGAAGGAGGGATATACGAAGAGAATGAGCGGAGAGTGTGAGCGAGTGACACAGTGAAAAAGTAATCAAAAAGAGCCAAAGAGGGAGCACAGAGCCGGTGGAGTGCCTGAAATGTGTCTGGCATAGCAATTTCCCCCTGCTGTGTGCAAGGGGCGATTACCAGCCTGTCCACCCATAAAGGTAAATGGAATCGGCCTGATGGAAGGAATAAAAACAAAATTACGTAATTATACAAATAAACGACAAGCCTGGAACAAAACTTATTGAGGAGAAACGCCATCATCCTGAGATGTTACTGTCTTTTAAAAAAAAACAAAGCAGCACTGTGACGCTCAGAGACATCAAGCCCTGCAGACATATTTAACTCAGTAGTTTTCCATGATGCATGTCTAAGCCATATGCTGTATCTGCACATAAGCTACAGGGAACACAGAAACTGAGTCATGCTCGTCCACTAAATCAAGACAGGAAGCAGTGTAATAAAAAGCCGTGGAGATAAAAGGAAGAGTTTCTTTTTTTTTTTAAGTTTCAAAAAGTGAACTTACCCCTCTGCCCATGCTGGATGTCCAGACGTCGGCAGGTTACAATGTGAAGGACAGTGCTCAGAGGCCCCGTCACAGCTGAGATCTCCCGCCCCCACGTGTGGAAGACACTGGTGGCTTTTTTTGGGCTAGGCAACCCCACACCAGACAACCCCCCC
>JBBMJY010000006.1:19230194-19252483 GCA_037833715.1 Toxotes lorentzi
GTGTTCTTTCTATCTCCCCCCCCCCCCCCCCCACACCTCCACCCCTCCTTGCTCCCTCCTGTCAGGGTAACCTGAGCCACACAACCCCTCCGCCCCCATCCCACCCCACTACTCCTTTCCCAGGGCTTCTCTGCACCCAGGCACCACCATCAGCACACAAACACATTCATACACAGAGGGGGCTTCAATGTGTGTACCTGCACCTGCTCAATATGTTCCCCACCTGCCACACAACACATACACACATGGCCCCTTGGAGAACAGCAGCCCATCAATCACTGCTGTCAACACTACACATCAAACTTTGCACTCTACATAAAATACAGTGTTTACAGCAATGTGATAATGAGCGACTGATGCAGGATTTTAAAAATGAAAAAAGAGCCCACGACATTCAGGTGTTTGGATTCTGAGCACTGACTGAATCCTCAGGTCTGTTCTGCAAAAAAAAAAAAGTGATAAACTGTCTAATCCTTTATTAATTGATCCTCAAAGACGAACTGAGAACATCATCTTGATGCTTGAATTTAAAGTGATTCATAGCCAGTACAACGCTGCAATTAGCTTAAAGTCCAACATATGTAGAACATAAGGCAGGTCATCACCACTGCACCCACACAACAGATGGCGCGAATGATCCCGTGTCAGAAAAGTACCAAATGTCTTCGCACCAGTTGCCAGTTACTTTTAGCATAGACTTTACACTTGGGCTCTTCCTACATTGCCTCTAATACTGTATGGGCTGTATACTTTAGTGTAGTTAGTGGTGTGCTCCTTTTTGAGGTTTCTTCCCACTAAGGGGTTTTTAGTTTTTCAAGGATATGCTTGCTTCTTTGCTTGTGCTTACCATAAGAGTTTGGCATAATAAAAAAATTTAAAATAAAGCTTCTTAAAATGTCTTACTTCATAGACATAAATGTAGAAATTCAAATTTTAGCTACAGAATAAGCCAAAGAAGTGATGAAACAGATCAGTTTAAACCTCTGTCAATCAACAGCTAATATTATTTGGCTAATGTTTTTATTTCTAACTTAAATGGCACTCGTAACTGTTTAAAGAAGAAATAACACAAAGCTCCACCTACAAAAACAAGTCAAATTCTTAACTGTGAACAATGAAACATCATTCGTCAGTTCAGTACTCTCAGGGGTTTTTACAGCCTCATCTGCTCTGGTAAAGGTCTGACACATTCATATCATGTAGGAGGAGAATGTAGTGATGGGAAAGATTCCCATGTTTACAACTTGAAGTTCATGTCGCCGGACAGATGGCAGCTGTCAGTCTTCCTGTGTTAGTGCTTCTCACTCATTATTGGAGATTCCTGCTGTCTTAATCAATAAACACTAACACAGCAAAACAGAAAGACAAATGGTAGCTTCAAAGAATGTTGCACTACTGAGCAAGCAAACAGTTTCAATTTTGCTGGCTTTTCTTGCACAGATATTCTGGTGCTTTCATAAAAGATTTCAGCATTCCCGGCCGTGAGTACAGCTCAGATGTTGAGGCTATTTACAAGTGTTGATTACGGTAACTCTGATATGACTTGAATGTAGCATTATGCCAGGAGGAAATCATCTTAGCCTAGCTTAGTGTCAAAAGCTGGAAGCAGAAGGAAACAGCTCCCCTGGCTCTGTCCACAGCGGTGAAATGCCTCCCAGCACCTCTAAAGCTCGTTTATTAACACTTATCTCATTTTTAAAATTTATGCACCTAAAGAAACATAAAAATGACACGGTAGCCACAAGACTCTGGAGAGCATCAAGCTGTTTGTCACGAGATAGTTACACAATCTAATCTAAAAACACAAATTAACATTTTTGTGTTTCTGGTCGGATACAAAACAGTGAGCCTTAGACGTGTTGCTGACCCCTCCCCACCTTAGAAGATGTTATAATCACATAATTCTACACATAGTGACAATAAAGCCCCTGTGTGTAGGATTTGAACATTTCTGCCTTTGTTGACTCACAGTGGTAGCATCAAATCAGAGGCCAGCAGACAGCAATGCACGGCATCATCCCCTCAGCTGGTAATTCAGGTGCTGCAGCCGAGCAGGTCAGTGGGGATAAGATAAAGACTGTGTCTGTACTGTGTGTGTAACTGTCTGAATGTGAAGCAGAGCATTTCTGAAAAGGTTATGTATGCTCACTGAAGCCCACCTGCATTTTAAGTCAGAAAAATTAAGCCTCTCTGAAAATTATACCTCACTTTGTCACCGTTTTAAAATGTGAAAATGTTGTAAAAGGTTACAGAGCATTTATTTCCAGTTCATCATCATTACCTTTTGGTAGCTGGGCAGCAAGGGGCATGATGAGGTGATCCCACTTTAGTTCTCAGCTGCCATCATGGAGCAGAAGAGTTTCAAGGTTTAATTCCAAAACCAAATTCCTTTTGTTAAAAAAAAACAAAAAACCTGGTGGTCATTGTTCAGCATTTGAAGTCTTCACATTACATCCTCCAAAATGTTCTTATTGTGTATGCAAATGTCTTCAGATAGCTAATAAAGCAAGTGCTATTCCATAATGAGTTTTACTTTCATGCCAGCCATCAGAGTATTCAGATATTTCAAATGGTGGATATCTCATTTTGGAAGGAATTTCTTCTTTTGAAATGTTCATGAAAGTACGTCAGTGCAGAGACGTGACAGATTTACTCAGTGGTTGGCACTTGGAACAGAAATAAAGAGGGCTGCAGATATTTTCAGCTGGGTTTACTTTGTCGCCTGTTGATAACAGCAGCTCTTGGGGCTTTAATATTTATTTACGTTCTCTTTACAACATATTATACAGTCATCAAATGTTGTTAGTGCTCTGGAATTATCACAAGCATTAAAATAAATGTAAAAAAATGTAAGAAGCTCCAGTCATTTCAAATGAAGGAATGTTATCATGCAACTATGACTAATACAGTTCATAATACATACAAACAAAACATTTTTAAAAGGCATTTTAATGCTGTCTTATGTCAGGTGTCTGTGTGGCTTTGCTGAAAAAGAAGAAAACATTCTAACTAATCCATTTGACTGGATAGTTAAACAGCGACTAGTGAAACAGATCTCCAGTTATAAAGATGTGGGGTTTAGCACCTCCATTCCTGTTATAAATTTTAAAGGAACATTCAAGTCTACACTATCCACCCTGCATATCAAGCACGCAGATCGCAATCCATCTTTGGCTCAGGGTTGGGGAAGGAGCACCTTTAAAAGAAAGCTCTGGGGGGAGAGCAGGCTCTATCTGTTGCGATACATATGGATTTTTGGCTTGGCTTAACACACCAGATAAGTCTCTTCCACCAAAGCTTTCTCCCACAGCAAGCACCGTCCTCCCCTTTTTTTTCTCCCCAGCCACGTTGCTCTGAATCTGAGGCTAACCGGACCCCTCTCCATCCCTCATCTTCTCTCTGACACCGCACAACAACCTCGATTTCCCTTCACTTCGGAAATAAAAGCGTGCACCGTAGACACAGCCACACAGTACCATCCATAACACACAAGGTCAGAAATATAATGGCACGTTCCATTAAATACAATTACATTTCTTCCCTGCCTCAATAAACATGTTCTCCATGTGTTTTCTTGTACACATGTAAAAAATGTCTCAGAAAACATTATTTGCTTTACTTAGGGTGACATACTGTTGTTTTTATTTTTGTTTTATATCAAATCTCTTTTTAACACTCTTTAAATAGACACACATATACATAAAACACACGTCGTATTTGCGACCGGAGAAGAGCTAGCTGGATTATAAGTTTCCGTGTTCAGTGAGAACTAAAAGGTGGATTTCTGCCCATGTGTTTCCTTCCTTTGCCAGTTGGGGGCAGAGGAGAGTATTTTGGCATTCGAACCAGCAGAAATAAGACAGTAAGGGATCGGTGGAAGGAGGGCCGGCAGGGGACATGCCTTTGGGGGAGGTGGCATTTTGAAGGACACGCACGAGGATGTTCGTCAATCACTTGGCAAGGCGGACTGAGGGTAGAGAGATGTCCATTACTGAGTTTGAAAAAGAGAAGAAAGAAGGCGTGGAGGAGAAGGAGGAAGGACAGAAGAGAGGACAGAGGAGCAGAGCATTGAGCTATAGGCCTGGCAGTCAGATAAGGAGAGGCTTAAAGAGTGGAGTGGATTTTGTATAGGCCTTTTCTGTGGGGGAATAATGCAGTGCAGAGTCACTAAACGACAGGAAGAGGAAGAGATAAAGGAAGCCAAAGACGTAAGGACAGAGAGAACGAAACGCGGGTTTGGTGGGAGGAGATGAATCCCAAGATGGGAGCCAAGATGAAGAGTGAATAACAGAGGAGTGAAGACAGCAGAGGAGGCAGGGAGGGAGATGTAGAGAGAGATATCTGGTTACCAGCACGTGCTAAAATAATTAGCCCTGGGCTGGCGAGGAGAAACGTGCGGGCGGATTAACTGGACCTAAAATAACTGTGAGAGCACAGAAGCTGCACCTCTTCCTGGTAAGCCCTTTTGTCAGACTCCTGAGAGCATCCGCCAGCCCTCGGGGGCCGTGACGTCATTCCAGGTTGTCAGTCGCCGGCCGTCGAGTCAACAGCAGACGGCCTCATGCACTCAGGCACAAACAGTGCAGCAGGCGCCCCCCACTGCCCGCCCTGCTCGTCTCTTGCTCTTTCACCCCCCTCTCCTCCCCTGTTGGCTGAAAAATGTGCAGCTGTTACAGTAAGCCCGAACGCTCTTATAGGGCCAGAAATAGCCCCCTTTAGCCAGGGCAGGGACACGGCGACAACCTCCATTAGCTCAAATGTGAGAGGATTGAATCACCCCAAGCTTGAGGGCTTGAACCTCTATCTACGCCGGCTGAGAGCAGGAATCATATTTCTCTCCCACTATCACTCTCCTCTCCCTCTCTGTCTCTCTTTTTCTCTATCTGAAGTCCAGAGTGCACTCACAGCTCCGCTCAGTGTGTGTGATTGAGTCGTAAACATTAAGGGGGAAGATTCAGGGGACTCTAAACACAGAGGGATGTCTTTCGGGTTCCTCTTAAGGAAGTTATGTGCGTAGTTAGGCCTTAAACAGTTTAACAGTTTGCGCAATGAGCGCATACGGGGTCTCCGATGAGGCATTGTAAAAATTATTTGACACAGTTGCCACTAATATAGTAGGGCTGTTCTTACAGCCAGTGCTGTCTTGAAAGAGTAGAGATAATGGAAAATAATGGGGGTTGCATCAGGCTGGGCAGAAAAGGAGGGAGCAGACTAGAGGAGTGGAGGCAGTCATGGAGAAGTCAGACCTTTATCTACAGGAGAAAGAAAAGGAAGAGAAGAGGGAAGGGAAGTGAGAGAGGAAGAGAAACAGGATAGAGCAGTTAGCATATAAATCACTTCTGTAATTTGAATTATCAAGAAAGTCAGGAAATTCATGGTGAAAGAAAGAAATGGGATAGGAGAGGAAAAAGAAAGAAGATCAGTGTGAGAGTAGAAAGTTGGAGTTTGACACGTTGCCGTCCAAAAAAAAAAAAGAAAAGAAAAGTAAATTGGCTTGTCCCTGCAGCTGGGGATTCGTGATGCGTATCGGACGCACTTGAAGAAAGCTTTTTCGGCGGATAGGATCACAATGAAAGGAACCAGAAAGGCAAAACCCGGGGAGCAGCTTTTTAGATTTTGTTATCAAACCCAGCCGTCTTAGGGTCTCGCTTCAAATGGCATATCTTATGACCTGACAAAAGTACTCGGGGTGCCGGCTGGTGTAAGAGATTATCACGACATCTTAGATCTCGGCCCATATAGCTGCTGCGTCTACAGTCATCAGCCTGTGACTGTGAGCAGATATGATTTGACTCATTTATTCAGAGACTCAGGTTGGCATTGTGGTAGGTGTAAAGTAGTTTTGTGGTTTAACTCTCTGAGTAGACTTCCCACTGCTTCCTCCCCCCTTGGCCTCCCCTGCCTTCCCATTGGTCTATTATTTGAAGGTGAGCTGGTTGGCGAGGCGGGATAGAAGGCCAGGGGCTTTGGACGTCCCTACCCCCCCCTCACCGCTGGGCCCTTCCTCCCCATTTTTGCCAGTCAGCTCCAGCTCGATGGTCATCAGCACCCGGCCCGAGCTCTCCCCCCCTCCTCCCCCCACCCTTTCTGTCTTTCTGACTATGGTTTGCTGCTGCTGATTGGGCTGGGCTTTTGCCACTGCCTGGCGCATGGGCTGGAGTAGCCGGCTGGCGAGCCCGCCCCAGCCCTTCCCCGTATCCTATTTCTTATCCTTGCGTGACTCCTGCTTCTTCTTTTCCGAGGCAGCCGCCTTCACCTTGGAGGGGTCAGCGGGAGGCACGGGGCCCTGTGGGGGAGGAGGGACAGGGGGTCGGGTGGAGAACAGGGGAGGAGAGTCACTTCAGGAGGAAAGGAGTGTGAGGGAGACAGAAAGAGAGAGAGAGAGAGGGTGAGGGCAAGGAGGTAAGGAAGGACGGGTGAGATGGGCGCGTTAGAGGTGAGAGGATGAGAGGTGAGGTTAGCGGGACGGGTGGAGCTGTGTGAAGAGGAGAGAAAAACACATTTAGGAGGAGGAGAAGAAGAAAGACGAACACACGGAGAGAAGGACAGGGGTCAGGTAGAGAGACAGTCCTTTTAGGGGAGGGGGTAGCAAGTGAGAGGGGGTGGTGTCCAGAGCTGTAAGGGGGTGACAAAACAGGTAACCATGCGTTAGGATGGGACACAGTGGCAGGCAGGCTCCATACACCTGTGACAACTGAGTGACAAATTGATCAATGACACGCACTCATGCACACACGCACACGCACACGCACACGCACACGCACACGCACACGCACACACACACACACACACACACACACACAAACTGTGTACCAGACACGGTTTTAATTGGGAATTTACCAGTGCTGGTTTGAATGGTGATATTTTGGGGTGTTATCCAGCACCTTTAAATCCGACCAGGTTTGTCTTGCCAAGGTGGAAAAAAACCTCACTTCAGTGAGTATATTTCATTGTATAGTTGGGACATGCAACACTATGAAATATATATCGAAATTAATACTGTTGAAACAATGGTTGTATGCAGCCATGTAAAATCTGTAACCTAATAGTGTGAATTTATCTATTTCCAACTGTCTAGACCTTATAGACCATTTTGCAGACAGACCTGCTTGACTGGCTTTGTGATATTTGTAAAAAAAAAAAAGAGAAAAAAAACCGGCCTCCAACAGCATCAAATATTCGTCCAACTAGCACTTATATAATTCATCCATTCACTCCCACTCATTCTGGATATTGTCTGTGCAATGTCTAAAAACATCTCGAAGAAGAAATCTATAAAAGGAAGAGGAGGGAGAGGGAAAAGGAAGTAAAGTGACGCTTCACTTGAGCACAACATGTCGATCAGGAAGCACTGGACAGAGTGGAGACGAGGTCAAGGCAACAAAAACTTTACAACTGCTGCATTCCAGTGCATTAACCTGTGAGTTAACCTATTGAAAAGAAGAAGAAGTGCACTGTAATGCTCTGATGGAGCTTAACAAAACTTCACTCATATGTAATGGTTTTTACAACATTGTGTATTTTATACACTTCCACCGGTTGAACTAAAGGCCAGCACACTCGGTACAGTGTTACTGAGGACGGACAGAGTGAATGGGAAGCATGCTGGATCTGAGGTTTGGAGACTGAAATACTTCTTCTCACTAATACATCAAGTTAGTGAACGGTGGAAAGCTCACTAGAGGCTACTTCTATTCAGTGAAGCTTCCACTAATAATACCCCACTGACTGCATTAGAAAATTTATCATCTTTAATTATGCACTGGGCAAAAGCAGCACCCACTCTGATCAGACAACAGTCGAGGCGCACGTTAGAGCTAACATCCGACTCGAAGGGCCCGCTGTGCAGCCCATCTGATGTCATTACCTTCGATCATACTTACATTCCCTCATATATCATTGTATTGTTTACCATCATGCATCCCACGGTAGGCTCAGTTTGTGCTGCAATGTATTGCAGCGCTCCCACGCTAATGAAGGGGCTGCTTCGTAAACACACTCCAGCCTGCTCAGGCAGAATGCAGAAGCACTCTTGTTACAGGAGCTGCTCACACTTCAAAGGAAATGTGGGTACAGTGGCGAAATAGGAGGGACTGGTGGGGAGTTAGGTAGGTAAGTAAGTGGCTGCATCCCCTGCTGCATACTAAAAAGAGACAGTGACAGGTGAGGAGGGAGATTGAGAGGCAGATGAAGAGTGAGAGGTAGTGATTTTCTGTCCAGAACCGAAGCTGATCAGAACCCAGAAGACCTGAGGAGGGAGAGGAGAGAAACTCCAAAGGGAGCGAGGCAGTGGCGGTGGTGATGGTGATGAGGAGGAGGGTGAGGGAGGATCAACAGAGTGAGAGAGGCAGCAAGCAAGGAGGGGAGAGGGGGAATTACAGACAGATAGATGCTTCTCATGGTCAGCGAGGAAGTCAAAGGCACGAAGACGCGGGAGGTGGGGAAGGAGAAGAGGAGGAGGAGGAAGATGCGACTGAAGAGAGGGAGACAGGGGACCGGATAAAAGGAATGTGAATGAGAGAGCGAGGGAGTGAAGTGGAATGAAGTGAAGGTGGGGGGGGGGTGGGCAATTGGGGGATGGAAAGAAGAATGGGTAGGTTGTGTGTGTGTGTGTGTGCGCTCAGATCGATACCGAGTGCACTCAATTATCATTCCAGTACAGTGTGTGTGTGTTCACTCCTGTGAGCCTTCTTATGTGTGTGGCTGTGGGGTAAACTCCTCTCCCACAACTCCACCTAATGGGGATTAGCACACACCACGGGGTTCCTTCGTCTTTCTGTCTCACTCACTCACTCACTCACTCCCTCACCCAAAGCCTTTTGGAGATTTGTGGTGCAAGCCAAGCAAACAGAAAGTTGCGAAGATGGTGAGGCTGATACAAAATTGTGTTGTGTCAGCAGAGCCTCCTAATAAGGGCTATTTGATCAAACAACCACTTATGAGCGCACTATAAGATCCCATGGGTGCTCTGTGTGTGGCGTAGCTACACAACAGAGGAATCAGCTCTGAGGAAAAAATAAATAAATAAATAAATAAAAATAAAAAATAAGAGTGTGAGCTCAGATGGAATAGCTGTTTTTGCTGTGCATCTTTCTTCCCAGCTGAGACTTGCAGGAGAGTAACTGTAAATGACAACGTTGTCAAATATTTCAATGTCCTTTTGGCGGCGAGTTATTTATTCATATATGCACTGTCACCCGCCGCAGGCACTTGAGAGCAACTGACTGCAACTCAAGAGTAACCTGACAATCATACAACAGTAGGAAGGAAAGAAGAAGACAGAGGGAGGAAGAGGGGCTCTGGGGAGATGAGAGTGAGTGCACTTGTTTGAGGTAGGAAGAAGGGTTGGCCCTCGCCAGTGTCGCCCCCTGGGTTTGAGCCACAAGGGCAAGATGGTGGGCTCCTAACCGCCGGCAGAAGCCTTCCGCCGCTGCGGATGCTTCGTCGCCACATTAGCTTGTACCTGCGGCTAAATGACTCGCTGTCACACTAACACCTTTAATCTCCTGCCTCAGATATCTTTGCATGTTTCTCATTTCAAAGCTGATTTTTGATTTAGGAAAACGCCTTGAACTGAAATCCCTTGACTTCCCTTTTTTCATTATCAGCGTACAGTCGATTACAATACACCCCCGCAACCATCCAGCCCCCACATTACCACAGAGTAATCAAACAGAACTTGCCCTGCTGCCTTGTATTCACAAAAGAATACAAGCCACCAAAATGTCTGATTAATCCACCACTTGAGGCTATCACACTCCCATGAGGAACAGAAGGAAAAAAAATTACCCCAAATCCTTGGCGTGCAGCAGCGTAACAGCACTGATAACAGCTCAGACCATAATAGGCCCAGTGATTTTCATTTGACTCCCAGTGAGCGAAATCAGCAGTTCCTGTCCATTTCCCCACTGTGAGCAAATCACAGTCCCATTCAATACAGCAACAGCATTAGCGCCGTGACCTGGCCTCGGCCATTGCAGAGTAGCTGGTTTGATTTTTGCCCCATAGTTGTTTACTAGTATCGTGGTGTTTGCCCCCCCTGGAGGGAGCTGAAGGAGGCCCGAGGGCCATGGGAAAGAGAGAGAGGAGGGACAGTACGGGCTTTAAAGCTCCTCGAACGTTGAGGCGGTACTAGAATTTTAACAGCGTGAACACTGTTATTAGTGTTTGCTGGGCAGAGTTTGAATGACATGTTATTTTGTTGTTGATATGTTGCTGCAAGGAGGAGACGGCGAAGTGTGCGGACATAGCAGAGCTGCTTGGACTGGCATTGGGGGAATGCGATTATGAAACTGTGCCGTTATGCACTGTCATGTTGGATGTGTGCTTTTGTGTGTCTGTGCCGCAACAGAATAGATGAATATTCCTTCTGACACCATGTTTCCTGCGCCTAACAAATATTCAAACACTGAATGCTACTGTAATCTCCCCAAAAGGACGTCAATTTACTACGCAACACCTGAATATGACAGCAAATAAAGCTGTTGCACTTGGTGTTGTCGAGTGGATGTGTACATGTGATGGAGTGTGTGAGGAGAAGAGGCAGAGGAAGAGGAGCAGGAGGAGGAGGAGGAGGAGGAGGAAGAAGAGGGGACTTGGAGGAAGGAGTGAAGGGAACTTGCCTGTCTCTGCTGTGATCCCTCTTTCTTTTTCTTGCCATGTTTGCTGGAGGGGACAAAAGAAAGACAATGTCAGAATGTCGAATCTATCTCTCCCTCCAGTGGTCACAGGGCAGCACTGCCTGGCATCCATCATAAAGAGAACATCAACGTAATCTACTGGCCCCGTCTCAAACACAGCCCCCAGGCGCTAGATGCGTTAAGACCTCATAAGATTGGATAGGTATAAGCAAGATGATGGATCCATCCTCTTCATGATCTAGTGGATTATCCACTCAGACACCTTCACTTCACCACTTCTAATCATCTTGCTTTGGACCTATGCAGTGAGGTTTTCATATTAAATCAAAATGAGAGATCATTATCGGTCTCTTTCCAGTTGACTAATTTCAAATCTAAACCTCGCACTCCTAACCAAATCAAATCATGGCACCGCAGCTATGCCAGCTTGGCCACGCAGGTGTCGGTGCCAGGGATGGGCTCCGGCCTCAGCTCCAGTCCCTGGCACAGACACGGCTGGCAGAGCGCCGCCGGCCACAGGCCGGGCACTGACCTGACGCTGAGGCTGAAGACACGGCGCGCCACCAGGAACCTCATCAGGTAGTAGATGACCACGATGAGCACCAGCAGGCCCAGCACCACCCCGATGATGGCACCTGTGATCACGCCAGCCTGGATGGGAACTGTGGATAGAGGAGAGGAAAAGGGAAAGAGGAGGAGCGTTAGAGAGTAGAGCAGTGGAGAACAATGCAGAGAATTTGAGGATAAAAAGGAGGAGGATGTGGAAAGCAGGTGACAGGCGGAGGTTGGGAGTGTTATGAAGAAGGGAACAGTAAAGGGGCGAGAGAAGAAAAAAAGTTGTCATAGGAGAGAGGAAATAGATGGGGGAGGAAGAGGAGGAACAAAGCTGAAAGGAAGGGGAATGAGAGATGAAAGTAGAACAGAAAAGGAAAGAAAAGGTAAAATAAAAGTTGAATGAAAGATGAAGGATTCAAGAAGAGGCAGAGAAGGAGATGAAGAGAAGGAGAGATAAGGTAGAATAAAGGCGAGCATGAGATGAGTAATGGAGGGAGACGGTGGGGGATGGGATGAGACGATGGGGGACGACGGAGAAGGGGAAAGGAGAGAAATGGGAGGAGAAGGCAAGAGGAAGGGGGAGAAAAGAAGTGAAAGGGAGGCAGTGATAGCAATCTCAAATATAGAAAGAGATAACATTGTAATTGATTTCATTTAACGGGAAGTGCGAGGAATTCTAAACGAGGCAGTGCATTGACTGGTCTGAATGTAGGACTCGCTTTAATCTGATGCACAGCACAAGCTGAGATTAATTTCAGAGTTTGGAATGATTATAACAACAATTGAGAACAGTTGGCTCCTGATGAAAAACATTCACCAAAATATGCCATATGGGCTCAGTGGAAAGCTAATGAGCAGACACAGATGTAAGACAACGCAGGCGTGTTAGACTTTAGACTCCCACATCACCTTTCTCAAAGACCAACAGGCGAACGCTGGAGGGCCGGCCCACTATGTCAGGGGGGTTCTTGGCGTCACAGGTGAAGGTGCCGTTGTCGCTGAACTCCAAGTTCTTCAGCAGGATGGAGCCGTCGCGGCGGCTGGGGTTCCCCACAAACTCCAGTCGGTCCCTGAACGGGCCCTTGTTGTCAACATAGGCGGCACCACCAGTGTAATGGAAGATCTGTAATAAACAGAGAGGGCATAGTATTGCACTGATGTAAGTGGTGCTGCATTTTAACTGTTTTTTTTTTTTTTTTTGTGGTTATTATAGCTCTTAGATTACCTCTTCCTGTGGCATCACCCCACAGCCTTGCAAAATGGGAAAATGTCATCACAGATTAAATCCAGAGTTCGAGGAATTGATTTATTTAATGAGATGTTAATTGATTGGGGGCAAAGCATAAATGGGCAGAGGGTTACATCTGGGGTAAGGAGGGGTAACTGCTGATAAACCAGACTCCACAAGGTCAAGGTCAAATTTGGTTGAAACTGTGACTTTGAGTACTTGTCTAACTGAAGATTTAAGCCCTGTGAGACACATAAGCTTGTTCCATCAATTACACACAACCTTTCATACCAGAAGAACATGTCAGAAATCAAATGCAACATTTTAAAAGGACAAACACACCATGAAAACAGATAGACATTATGAAACTGTAAATCTGTGCAGGCGGGTGAAGAAATGAGTGACAGAAGATAAGTGAGGGGAAAAAGCGAAATCTAGTTTCAAAGTGAGGGCTCTGTGGGAGACAGATGAAGGCGAAGGAGGTGAGGGGAGGAGATAATGAGAGAGGAGGGGAGGGACAAAGAAGGCAGGGCTGGGGAGGAGGAGATTAAGGGAGGTGGACAGAGGGAGGCGCAGTCAGGACGGGGAGATAGAGAGATTAGAGAGATGGCAGGACGATAAGGGCAGGGAGAGTGAAATTGAAGAGCAGGAGGCAGGTGAGGCAGCAAGAGGAATGAGAAGCTTAGGACAGAAAGTTTCCGTGTGCTTGCTGTTTCCCCACACAGCCAGTTAATACATGCAAACTGCACTTGTGTGTTAGATAAACAGAGTATTGTTTGAGTGTGTGATGACATATTAGATAAGGCACTGTCCTGCATTTGTCAGATTAAACCCTTTCCTTTTGGATGATTTGCATGTATTGAGTTGGCTTAGAGAGCTCTACAACAAAATGTTGGGAAATTCTTTTTGCTTCTTCTTGTAGCAAAAATCATCAGCCATTTTTAAATTCCCGACATCCTGACATTAAAACTGCACAAACCAAGCCAGCAAGTGAATCCAAACAGACGTAGTTTGAAGAATCATGCCATGTGACATCGGTGCACCACTCCCTCTTCTGACTGAATTTTTCCTCGTCGTTGTGCCTGGTAGGGGCGGAGATGGCGAAAACAGAAAAGGCTTTTGGCGGCAAACAAAGCCATTGTTGGCGATTCTTTTACATTTCTGTTCCTTCAAAGGACGTTCTTGTTTTTCCCTCTTAAATATTTATTTGTGGCTTCTTGGAATGAGAAGATGATTAACTTCAAGTTGGAGTCCACAACATTATAATTTCATTTCAGGAGGAGAGGGGAGGAGATGCTCTACTGCTGTATCTCCACTGAATAATTTATGCTGAATGTCTCACTGTTCAGCTGCTAAATGCTTCACTACGTTCACCAATTAGTCATTAACTTTGTCTGTCTGCCATTTGGTGCTGAACAGGTAGCGCTCGGTGGGTATTTCAGAGCTTAGGGTTTAACCTTAACCCGAACCCTTTTCACAGACACGATGCTGGTGAACCCTGACCCTCACCCTAACCTGATGAGAGTGAAAGAGCTTACTTAGGACATGAAGAGCTTACGTCAAGTTTGTTCAATGAGAATTTCTCTCAGTGCAGCTTTAATGTGGATGGAACTAATTTAAGCTAATTATGCTCAGATATGAGTGTGCACGTTAAAATACAGCCTTTAATCTTGTGTAGGTTTTTTTTTTTTTTTTATGTGTGTGTGTGTGTGAGTGTGTGTATTACAGAAATGCTGTCCCGGGAGCCATCAGGCCTGTATGTCCAGGAGAAGGTGACATCCTCCGAGGTCCAGCGCCAGGAGAAGAAAGAACAGGACAGCCGGATGTCGGAGCCCACCAGGGCGTGGCGCTCCCAGCCGGTGTAAATCACTATGGCCTGGGACTGCTCAGGCACTGGGAGACACAGATCAGGTGGATGTAGTTAATTCACAAACACCCACCTCACTCTGACACAGGATTAAATATTCAAGGAGAAAAATACTCCATTTACCACCTTCTGCTGTAGAAAATGAGCAAATTTGCTACATGAAAACATTTTTTGTTGTTGTTTTTCAGAGAACAACAAGTCTGCAAGGCCATGCACAGTGCTATATATGAGTATGCATAAAAATACTAATTCACAAATCCATTTCCTTCTCTACACTTCTGGTGTGAACACATGTAGAGACTTGCATTTTTCTTTAAATAACTGCATTCCTGAATATTTCTCAGTCCCTACTGTAATTATGAGACATGCAAAGCAGTGCTCACATTACCATTCATTAGTTTTCTCCTTGAAATCTATTAAATAAACCCCAAATACTTAGAAATGCACCCAGGCACGCACACTAAACTGCACATTTAGTGGTGTCAGATCCACCATTGATTCAGGCATGCACTCAATAAATATTTGGATTATTACTGGAATATTGGTGGTAGTCTCTAAAAGTCAAAGGGGAACATCATTTTCTCCATTAATATGGATTATGTTGGCTTAATCATGTGCACTGCTTATGCTTGAATAATATTTAATGATCAACGTTAATTTGGTTTTGGCTGCAAAATCAATATTTTACTTCCCTATAAAATGCACTCAGCATCTTAAACAACCCACCAGAGCCCCTGGGAGCTGCACACAGCTGCCACTCTGACATTAGCCACATCATTTTTCTATTGTTCAGTTTCACTTCAAGCATGTGAATGGGTCACTACGAGTCACAGTGTTCTCAGCCACATTAACACTAAAGCCCTAAGTGTTCTTGAGCTTTTTTTTTTTTGTTGCCTCTTTTAACACCCATGGAGTAAGGTTCACAGTTTTCACTGCAAGAGTCCTTGAGCGTTTGGCATTAGTGCAGCCAGCCTTTGCAAAACTTGTCAATGAAATCACGCTTGACATTTTTAATTAAAATTCTGACAAAAACTGCAAATCTCTGACAGGAGGGGAGTAGAAAAAGCTGCTGCATCTGCTTGAGAGTAAAAACGCTGCCAACCCTCAGTTTAAAAGTCACAATATTAGTGGTTTTTAACTTTGCAAGCTTGGAGACACCTGCTTCATATGAGGAACACAGATGGATAGTGCTGGGCCACATACCACAATGCACCTGAAAAAGAACTATACTACACTACACTACAGGTGCCCTGATGGCATTTTTGGATGAAACCAATACAGTAAAGATCAAGATATCAATTTAAATTCTTTAGTTTAGTATTAATCCTGTGTAGAGGGAAATGTTACATTTCAGTGAAAGATAAGTTAATGCACTGCTAAGCCTACTGACCCTTTTTATTATCATCAGCTCCATTAATTTTCAGGTAAGCACTGAGGAGGAAAACTGAAAAAAGCCCTCTTCATCATATCCTCATTTAACCTTTAAGCCCACATCAGAGAAAAGATCATTTCTCAGTCTTCACTTTCAATAGATGAAATTCAGTGTGGGCTTCTTCAAGACCTCATCGAAATAAAACTGAACAAAGTTAAAAGATTTCTTTTTTCTTTTTTTACCTATTCCCAGGAGGACAACCGACGCCAGCGCCAAAAACGTCAGCATGGTTTCAGGCTTCTACGGAGCTCCCAAAAGACTGATGCCGCAGACCTGACAGGAGTCCCACTCTGGAGGGAGTGAGTGGAAGGAGGAGAAAGAAAGAGAGAAAAAGAGAGTAGAGGGGTGCAGGTTGCCAGGGCAGAGGGTTCAAAACAAGACAACAACAGAAAACCCACTGTCCCCTGGTTTATACCCAACCACACCCCTCGCCCAGGCCCAGCCCGGCCCATTCCTCCTCTCAGTACACAACCCCCCGTCCCCATCTCCAGCCCTCCTGCAATTTCTCTCCATTTCATCCCTCATTGAAACAAATTACACACATTATCTTTTGAAGTGGAGGAAAAACGCAGACGAGAGGCACCTGCTCTGTACAGTATCTAATGAATTAATTGGATAAACAATAGGCAACTTGGGACGAATTTGCAAACTCTGTGCAGCTTTACACCATGATGAATGTAATGTGTGAGATCACACCCTCAACATGACGACTGAGTTAAGAGGGAGTGCTAATCAGCCCTTAGCATGTAGGCGCGAGCGAGGGTGTGTGACAGGGAATCATGACCATCTGCAGTCACTCTGTATGTGATCACTGTGCATATGTAAATATTACATGGGAGGTGGTGGGAAGCTGCTTCAGCCAGTTTCTGTTTGTTTACAGTGAGGGAGGAGGGGGCAAAGGGGGATCCTGCAGCGAGGTCAGCCCAGTGCTCTCTCCTCCATCCCCATCACTCACCCCTCTTTCTCCTCTCCCTGCACTTTCACCGGGTCTGAGGCCAGCAGGCCAAACAAAGCAGCGACTCTTCGCACTCTCTCTCTCTCTCTGTACTCCCTCTCTCCAGATTCCTGGTTTGCTGACATCTAGCACTCAGAGACAATGGAGAGAGAGGGGGACAGGGGCTGACTGGTGTTTGCCCGCCTGTCAATGGCGCTTTCTTCCTCTCTGGCCTCTCCCTTTCTTTCTCCCTGCCTCGTTTTCTCCTCCTGCCCAGACAAAGCTGTGCATTCAAAGAGCAGCGCCCACTCCTCGTTTTTCCAGTATCACAGATATCGAGAGTGTGGGGAGAGACCTGCTATATATGGATGAGTTGATATGAGGACAGGACAAGACGCACAGACGTGAGAACAAGACGGCAGCAGACACAGAGGCAGACGCAGGGGGAGAAAACGAGAGAAGAGGCAGCAGTGTGAATGAGCCGATAGGCTGGAGCAAATTTTCTGCAAAAGCCTCATTTCTGGAGGCCTCATTCCATCATTTTGTCACACGTCATAAATATGCATTCATTTTGCCGCCGGCATAGTAATAGTGAATACATGCACAAATTAATGGTCTGCGGTACTCCTCCAGCTTCAGCAAACACACAGGTTGGATTCACTTACACTCAACTTAAAGTGTAAACCAGATAAATCATGATTTGACTCCTACCCCTTTGTGTGTACATATATATATGATGAGAGTGAGAATAAGAGGAGGTGCTTGACAAGGATGTCCACTTCATCCACTTCGCTTTGATATTTTATTGAGCCCACTTATCCAGGTGTCCTGTGCTACAAATCAAGGATCTCCTGTGCAAAGGGGGATCTTGGCCAAGACAGCCGCAAAGCGTTCAGCGACAGATCGACTTTTGCTTACATTTGAGGCCGAGGCATAAATTCCTGCCACTTGTGACAAATCACAGCCACTCATTCATCTTAACACCTCAAATACCCCACTGATGGATCAGCTGAACAAAGTGGACCATCTGCCAACTTGTTGGCGCCATCAACTGTCTAAGCTTTGGCTCGAATGTCTAAATCGCAACATCCTTAACAATTATGGCAGATCCTGCCTTCAGGCCCCAGAGAAACAGGGGGATTCTTTATGAGCCTGGCAGGTGCAGAACGTGGCAAGCGCCCAAACTCGTCAGCGCCGAGTGACGGTGGCAGCAGCAGTGGCTGAGCTTGGCAGGCAGAAACTGTATCACATATAGAGCGAAGGCCTCCATTCCTTCGACTGGCATTGATATAGCACACTAATGTAGGAGAGGGAGAGCTTATCTGCTGCTAAATTATACAGAGAGGAGAGAGAGGAGAGGGGAGAACAGGGGAGAGCGGTAGCAGAGAGAAACAGACGGAGAAAACTCGATCTGTAGAGCCATTTAGAGATTTTTGCAGAATTATACACGAGTATACCTCAGCTGTACTTTAGTGATATTGAGGTGGACAAGGCTTCATATCAATTGGTGTTATTAGAGATGACTGAATACGCAAAGTACCTCAGGCATCAGCCACTGTGTGAATGAAACCATCTCAGCTGTCTGTCTGTATAACTCATCAAGCTTGTTTTCACGGGTTGAAACAGTGGCCTCAGTTGCATTTGGTGAGGGCATGTCATTAGACACCCGTAGAAATTCACAGAGCATATTTTCTTGTGATATTGTAATTTTCTTTGACGTAGAATTATTTCCAATGGGATGGAGGAAAAAAGCCTACCAAGCATACAGTCAAAAGACCGTGGGATAATCACAGCCTGGGAAAGCATCCCGAGCTGTAGATGTTAGAGGCTCTTGTCAGCTCTATCCATGTCTAATTTTTCTGCAATGTTGAGTATGTTTGTCACAGTCGAGTGCAGCCCTGATCACAAGGCAGGCTGGCAGATGTGCAGAAGGGGAATGTCTTTTTCGAAACGTGGAGGGCTTCTGTGAACGCAGAGCCCCTCGAAGACGGGACCGCTGGAGGCTTCCTGGCCGGTCAAGATGGGAAGAGAGGGAGAGAAACAGAAGAGATACACGCCACAGAGGCTGGTTCACACAAAGGTCATAAGACTAATGACCGTCAACAATGATCCAATGGAGTGTGCTGCAATCTTTCCCCCTTAAGCACAAGCCTCTCAGTGTGGGCCAAAGTGAAGCGCCGACAAGTGGGGGAACAACAACCGCCGCCATCATAAACCAATCGTAAAGTGGTCTCATAAACGACTTGATCGGCTCATAGTTTTGCTGCAGGGGTTGGACAATCAAGCGAAACATTTCCATAACCAAATAAGGCAAATAAGCCGTGGCAAGCAATTGGCCAGAAAACTGTCAAACTGTCAAAAGTTAATGCTAAAGGGCAGGATTAAATATAAATACAGCAGTGTTATACCATCTAGATTTTCCTAATAGGACACAGGTTAACAATCCATTGACTAAAAAGAAGGTCTAGAGTAGGAAACAGCTACAGGAAAATATTGTAAAATATTATTAAGCATTTAGAGCAGTGATTCCCAACCAGGGTTACTGGGGAGAGGTACACGGATCGTGGAGCAGCTTCAATAATCTGAAAAGACAGCAATTATAATTATTCAAAAATTATATCCATATTCAGTCAGCTGTAAGATCTGAACACTAGTTAGCAAGTGAGCAGAGAAGTTGAAACAGTTATCTAAAAGTAATGGAGCAACAGTTAAAATAGCTAAAATGAATGGAAATGAACGCCTCAATGTGTCACCCTGGAAGGCAATTACAAGCAAAGTATTCTGTCATTTAATTTGGAGGATTTGTTGGAGTCGAACGCGACTTCTACCAGTTTCACCGAGCTGATGAAGTGCTCTGATGAGTCACACAGTGAACACAATTCTCTGCTGTCTCTCGTGTTGAGGGTCTAAGACCCTGTTCGAGTGGAGACTGAAGGACGAGGGAAATCATATAAAGGGCCGAAAAAAGAGGGAGCCTGACATCATCAAATCCGAAAGGTTACTGGCCAACGCTCGGCGCTCCTGCTCAAGAAAAACACTATTGATATTCCGTGGGTTCGGCCCGGGGACAATGGCAGGGCCTGTCCCTCCCTCTCTCCCTCATGGCCTGGCATGGCAGAGATGTCACAGAGAGCACCAAACAAATGGATGGAGGGATAGAAAAGGATGAAGGGATGGGGAGGAGGAGGAGGTGGAGGAGA
The DNA here is from genome assembly GCA_037833715.1 of Toxotes lorentzi. Taxonomy (NCBI): domain Eukaryota; kingdom Metazoa; phylum Chordata; class Actinopteri; family Toxotidae; genus Toxotes; species Toxotes lorentzi. Next base: position 19,250,051 of record JBBMJY010000006.1, read on the forward strand.
ACAAACGCATTGTTCTCAGGGTGGAGAAAGGGGTATTGTGAACAAGACAGATAGCTTATGTGGGAGAATGGGGTGGGGGAAGAGAGGGGGACACAAAAGGACAGAGAAAGGTGAAACCTGGCATTTTTTAATAGATGCCCCCTTTTTTCTTTGCAGTTGGAGGTAATCCATAACCGTGCTTCTTAAAACTTTAAAGAGGAACACAACGGGAACAGTTTGAGCACAGACGAGGCATCTTCAGCTTGCCTTTCATCTGTTCTAGAGATCAGAGATCAGAGATCAGATCTATGGCATTTTTTTTTTTTTTTTTAAATCCTGCCCCATGCTCCTAAGCTCCCAGCCACTTTTTAACATGGAGGAAAGCACATTTGAACCGAGGTGGAGAGCAGGTAGGTTTGCAACTGCAACTTCCCCCCTGCGGGGCCAGGTCTGAACGGGTGACTTGATGTGAACTAACAGCACAGCTGTTTGAATGCGGGCTAGGAACTCGGTTGAGATGGAGGCCGCTGTGCTGCAATGCCCTGCAGCCGTGTGATGTGCACCAGCTGCCCCCCTCGGTAAACATCAGTGACACATACACACACAAGGCACTTAACCAGGTTCACACAACTTCACAAAGAGATGATAAAAACAACTCCATTCACACACGTACAAAAGAGGAAACAAATACAGAAATGTCTCAGCATGCAGGCACTTACAGGCAACACGACAGGTACACAAAAGATGCACACAGACTTTCATGTTTCCCCTCCACTTACACAGTCACACCTATACAAATTAGGCAGAGACATTTGCCGCAGTCACCCTTCAGAGTAATTCACAACAAAAGCCTGAATCATACAGCACACACAATATGGAATTGAATTCATTACATATTTGCATTTTCAATATTTCATGCTCTGCTGCCTGTTTGATTTCCATTAGGGCCTTTTCCATCCCTTACTCACTGTTTCAAGCTAACTTCTAAAGCAGCAGTACAGCTGACAAATGCTATTTGAAATTCATATTTAGTAAGACCAGCAAGTCCCTTGTTTCTGTTCAAAAAATGGGCAAGATGTGGTGATGATATTCAAGATGACTGTCAGATGTACCCAAAACAGTGTGCAAGAGACATATTTAAAGAGCGAAGGGGAGAAAGAAAAAAAAAAACATTTAAATCTTCACCAGGGGAAGGAGGTGAATAAAGACTGATGAAAAAAGTGAGTGTGTGGTCCAGAAAAACAGCACTTGCAGACGAAAAATGGCAGGCAAATGTGGATTCGGAATTTCCATGATTATTCTACCACAATGGTGTCCTTCTCAAACTCCCCTTCAGTAGACACAGGGCACAGCCCACACACACAAATAATAGGCAAACCACCAACCGCGCAGCCTGCATACTTGCATACAGAGATAGCATAACAAACACTGATCTCACAAGCTCTCGAGTATAGGAAATACAAAGCACTCTGCATGTGAAAACAGTGACAATGGTATGCCACATACTGTGTAAGTCATGAAAGAACTGGAAATTTTTTACAAGAAAATATCACATCCTGCAGATAAGACAGGGCTATGAAATTGCAGAGTGGACGAGTGCCTTCGTGCAACCACACAAATGCCAGCCCGCCACTGCTCCTAATTTATTTTCTGCATCTCATTGTGTTCGGCTTCCTGCTGCTGCAGCGAAGCGATGCGTTACCGATCACCTGGTACACACCCCTATAGATCAAAAGAAGACAGAGTTCATGGCCACGCTAACAGTTGTGAGGATGTACCTTAGACACAGTCTAACTTTGAGCTAAATGCTAACATGCTGCTGTTTAGCAGGTATGTTTTTACCATGTTCATGATGATCACTCAAAACCACAAATGTAAACTTCATGGCAGCGTTAGAGGAAAGGCCAAGGGGTCACTGAAGCCACTGGGATTCACCCTCTGGGGACCATGAATATCTGAGTTTCACAGCAATCAACCCAGTAACTGACATATTGCAGTCTGGACCAAAATGCTGGATGACCGACTGGCCTTAGCATCTCTGGAGCTGATAGAGCATCACTAAGATTCTGAAAGAAATAGAAATGTATTTGCACTGACTTGGGCAGTTTGCAGTCTAGCAGGTCTCTGTGTCTGTTGCTCTCACGTGATATGTAACTGTCAATGTCAACAAAAGATTTGCTGCACATTGAAGCTACTTGGCATTTAATGCGCTTTGTTTGTCACCTACAGCCCAGACAGATAAAAGCACAAACACTAAGTGGCTCAAACTACATTGCAAGAACACTCACATCCTCTTACACGGCATCACTGTGGGACAAACTCTCACAATCCTTCTTGGTTCTCTATGTAAAAACCACCCGTCCTCAGCTTTAAGGGTGGGGGGGGGGGGGGGGGGGGGGGGGGGGGGGGGGGGGGGGGGGGGGGGGGGGGGGGGGGGGGGAGGGGTGGGGGGGG
>JBBMJY010000006.1:19252583-19265500 GCA_037833715.1 Toxotes lorentzi
TCTTGTTGGGTTTGTGGGGGAAAAACCACTTTTGCGTAGTTCTCAAGCGTACCCCCCCCCCCCCCCCCCCCACACACACACATCTCCAACTGTCTGATTGATTCAGGCTGGACAGTTAGTGGATTTCCATCATCTAATGTAAGCTGTGAGTGCTTCTCTTTTGTCCTGCTGTTTGAGCAACTGTCAGAGTTTGAGACCGCCAGCAATCTCCTTGGCTTGTCCTCTTATTACCACACGCCCCGAATGCACTTTGCCGGCACCTTTTGTGCGGCCGGGCAGAAATCAGGCCAGCCGAACATTTTGGAATGCAATGCATACATTTTATGTTTTGCTGGGCGGTTTCGCGCAGTGAATTTTTGATAGCGATCTATTACCAGCAGGTATCCTGTAACTGCCGAGTCGATCTGGGATTTTGGAATTCATGTGCAGCATATGCAGCAGAATATTTACGCAATTTTGGCTCTGAAACGAAAATCGCTGTCAGTAAAGGAGCGGCTTTGCCAAATCAATAACACGAATGATAGGATGCTTAAAACAGGCAAGAGTCTTTATTTTGATTCAACATTATAAAAAGAAAGAAGCTATTTACAATTACATTGAAATTACCATTACTTATTATTCCCTGCTGATGACAACCGATGATCAGTAGTAATCCTCTGGGTCAGCTTTCTCCCCCTGATTCTGAATCTGCTGCTGCTTCTTGTACAAATCCGCAATCTGCAGAGAGCACACGAGAGATGGACAAAGATTGAGGAGAAGAGAGATATTGAGAGAGAGAAAGAGGGATGAGAGAGGGTTTGCATGAGAGAGCATGAATGAAGCCAGGATGGAAGGATGGATGGATGCAGGGAGGGAGGGGCGGAGGGGAGAAGATCATGAAGTCAGGTCAGTAACATGAAGAGGAAAAGCTAAAAATAACAGTTTGATTATTCATATCCTGGGCTTTGAAGTCGGTGACTCCGAGCTGCTGACTGGGAGACGGAGGCTGTGTTCGCTGCAGCTCACCGGGGTGAGGGGTGAGGGGGTGGAAGGCGGGACAATGAATAATGTGTGAACAGCAGGCCCAACCAGAATCAGCAGTGTCAGTACCAGTACAGCAGGGAGGCACAGGGGGAAGGAAAACAATGAAACACCACATTTTTTCTCCTACACACGATCAAGGTAAAGCTTTCATTCTCAGCTGACTGGGTCCAAAATGTTCAGTCTACATGTTTCCTTAATTCCCTCTGACTCAAATGAGCTCAAGTTTCACTTGAATTGTCTGCAAAAAAAAAAAAAAAAAAAAAGAAATCACATAATGTTAAACTATGTGTTGTTCTAACAAATGTGTGTGCATCCTCACGGATAATATCCGAAAGAAGTATCGTTTTAATGCAGCTGTCAATTCTAGACTACAGGTAGTAGATGGCTGTTAATTAAAGTCAGTGAAAATCTGCATTATAGTAAAGTCTAAAATCTAATGACGGTGACAATAGTTTGGGCTCAGGTTAAAGGGAAAAAAAAAAAATCCAGGCTTGAGCTGGATTTTTTTGGGCCTCATTAAAACCCAAAGTCTATGTAAGAAAGTCCTGAGTTCTGTGATCTGCTACACAACAATGAGCACTGCCTGGGTGACACCGGGCTTCGATTTTGGAAGAAAGTGCTGGATGTCACTCAGAGTTTACAAAGCAGAGCCAAACCCTGGCAGCATTTGTCTGGCTGGAGGTGGTGGCTCACTGATGGACCGACTTTTATTTCTAATTCACGAACAGACATAAAAACAGCCTCAAATATTTAGTCAGTCTAGACGAAAGCCTGATGTGACTCTCATTGTCAATGCAGACTTATCTAAAATGACAGAATTATTTCTCAGTATGAACAGATTTGAGCTAAAACAACTTCTTAATTTACGTGTGTTATTTATCAAGCAAAAAAAGCCAAACATTCCCAAACATTTTCAGCTTTGCTGTGATAGACTGTGTCTGACTGTTGGTCAGACACGAAAAAAAAAAAAAAAACCAAAAAAAAAAAACAATCTGAAGATGTCACCTTGGGCTTAGTGTGATCAGCCATTTTAAATCCATTTTCTGACATATAATAGACCGAACAATGACTCCGTTAGTTGAAAGTAATTGGCAGATAAATCAATTATGGGAATAATTGGTTGTCCAGCTCTGCATCAGATTAAGGGAAGATAAATATCAGGCCAGAATCAGATCATCAGTCAGTTAACTGACTATAAGTTCAGGAAAAGTAAATTGTGCAGCTCTACAGGGAGTAACTTCAGGTGTTTAACAAGTTTATTATACTTTTTATGCTTTGATTGATCGTTTAATCTATGAAATATAAACAAAATAAAAATACTGCTCCACGTTGTGGATTTGTTGCTTTGCTTGTCATGAAGACATTTAGCAGTTTTTCAGTTTTATGGACCAAATGTTTAATTGATTAATCAAGAGAATAATTGGAGGACTAATCGATGATAAAAAATAATTGTTGCAGCCCTAATTATTTTTTTTTTTGTTGCTTGACTAATTGTTTCAGAACCATTAATATGTACAAAGAGAAAAGATAAGAGCAGAGTGATTTCAGTCTTTCTGTTTAAAAAACAAAACTTCATGAGCAGGTGGTTCTCAAACTGAAGTGCTGATGGGTCAGTGGACAGGTCAGTGGACATGCAAGTAAACCTTTTAGAACAAATACAAACGTCTAAACAAATTGTTGACTGTGTCTTTGTAAACATGATTGTCAGTAAGTGTAGTGTCCATTCATACAGAGGCCTGAGAGAAACCCACTGATAAAGACTTTCTGGTTTTATGTTTTGTTCAGTTTTGCTGGTGTTTGGTGCTGAACAGTTGAATGTGTGTGAAACCAGGTGAACACACAGCTGAGCCGCACATCTCTGCTGTACTGTTTAATTCACTGTATGCTGCATGACAATATATTTCCCAGACTCCAACACTAAACTCCGGAGGTGCTGACTGTTATACAGCTTTGTGCAGTGGGAGGACACTACATAAACCACTGAAAGACTGTCCTTGCTGTGCTATTCACCCTTGAAATTTTACAGGACAGCTCTTGTGAAGTGACCATGATCGTGATGATGCATCATTTCTACACGACATTTGAAGTAACATGACCCAACAAACATATGACTGAATTGTTACTGCTTTACAGTCATTATTATATCACAGAGAGCTGCCCTGTTTGACCTCATGTGCCTATACACACACACACACACACACACACAGTGTAGGTGACATTATTCTGTATGCACTGCGCTGCTGATTTCACATTCCTGCCTTCCAGTTTGTTTGTTTTGTTTTTTTTTAGTAGTCTTCTCCCAGTACGGGTGATGTGATGTACCTGAGCTCCGGTCGTGGCGTCCTCGGGATTTTTGTCATCTCTGATCCGAAGGAAGCGAGGGAATCGCAGAGAAATGCCCTTCTCTGGATCCACCTGAGGGCAGACATGTAGACAGAATCAGAATCAGTAAACAGTACTGCCATTAGTACATCTGAACATTTGTCCTTTGTTACGTGTACTGAAAACGGTACCTTCCTACAGCTGTAGTGAATTAATATTTTTTGACTGTCAGGCTTTGAAAGCTATTAAAATCCCTTTAGTTCAAAGTTTTAAAAACACCCAACCTTTTCAGTTTCCTGTTCAGAAAAGTCTGTGTTCATTCTACTTCAATTTTTCTGTTTCTTAGTCTCTTATTACAGAGGCTGTTTGAAAGGAAAATGATGATCAGTAGGACCAAGGCTACTGACAGTGTATGCTGACTGATGGTGCGATACACTAATCAGTTTATGTGAAAGCCTCAGTCAAACAGTGGGGAATGATATCATTGACAAAATGTAATTAATTGTGAATTATTTTGTACTGTTGTGGTACCGTCCTGAGAAAATGGTGGAGATGACGGGCAGCCGATGTCTCACACTAGTGATACTGTGTTAGTGCTGAAATTTCCCATAAGCCATAGCATGTCCTCTGAAGTAACTTATACCAACAGTTGAAGGAAAAAGTTGCAGCTACATACATTTTTAAGACATAAAGTAATCTGGCAAATTGCCTGTAAAAACTAACCTGGTGTTTCATGGTATTTAAAGTCCATAAGCTACAAATGTTCTTAACAAAGGTCTCATTTGTTTATAGCAGCTCATCATATCATCTCAATCCAAGTATAATTAATAATATACAAGATTTATGATTAACTGACATTAAAATGCAACAGCTAGCACCTTTAAATTCAGATTTTTATGACCTAAAATGGTAAAAACATACAAAATGTCTTCTGTCTTTCTTCCTGTAAAATGTTTTTAGATAGTATTTGTCCATCTTGGTGCCATTTTCTCTCCACAATGATTAAAATGAGAGTTGCGTACTGCTGATGTTATGGCAAACACTTTTATGTGCACTGTGGGACTTTGTGTCCAACATGCTGCCAAACCACGGGCAATAAACAAGTATCTGTTCCATTAAATCCAGCATCTTTTACAGCATTTTATTAACTCAATTAAGAGGTGCTAATTGTGACTTTTCATTGTAGGCAACAGACCATAACAGGCAGAGTTTATCAGTGGAAACGAAGGGTGGGGAGGGGATTAACAGGCTGAACTCACCATTCCCATGGAAGCCTTGTAGACGGGCGACAGCGACAGGTCGGCGCACTTCACTTCCCAAACTTGCACGGCGTCGAGCCACACGTCAGGCTCTGCTGACTGATCTACGCGGTAGTAAGCACGGGGCTTAGGCAGAATGTGGTCCTGGAAAAGAGACAGTAAAATACATAGTGACCATTTCCTATTATCAATATCAAATATATATATATATATATATATATATATATACACACAGACATACACACGTATAAGTATAAAAAATGCCCATTTACAGTTGTCAGAACCCAAGTTGATGTCTAAAACAAGGGTGTTCAGTTTCAGAATGATAAGAAAGGAGAGCCAAACATTTTCAAAAGTAAACACATAGTGTTTTTATATACACTGCACATACATCCAGACATACACAACATTTAAAAAAAAAAAAAAAAAAAAAAACAGCGAAATGCATTCAGTGATAAAGAGACAGTGACAGAGTGGCTTTCTTTGCCATGCTGGATCCTGCTGCTGCCTCACAATCACTTCCCAGGAGACAGCACAGAGTTTGAAGACTCTCGCATTCAAATGACACATACTTGCTAGAGGGGTAAGATGAGAGCACACTTTCCAAACCACATTATCATACACCAACATGAAAGGTTTCATTCAGAAACACCTTGATCACATTTTTGTTGCACAATATTCACCTCTTAAGGTAAAAAAATTAATAAATAAATAAGCAAATAAAATCTTGCAGCTGAGCTCAGGCCTCCACCAAAACTGTTCCTGTTCTGTAAGCAAACTGTCAACGTTTACAGTATTTAATTCTGCCTTTTTATCTTTGACACATACAATCGTTCTGTCAGCGCAGGTGTCACGCTTTTACAAAATGATACTCATCTCCTTTTGGCGTAAAACAACTATTGCAGCACATGTGACTGTGAAACAGTGTAATATTAACTAGACTGCGCTGAAGTGTCCACAGAACTGGGTCACAGTTAAGTAATGCTGGGAAAAGACAGCTCCAGTGGTGCTGGTGGTTTTCTCGCACATTGCATTTATACTGTAGACATTCAAGTGACACTTTTCTACAGAGCGAATCACAATGAGAGAGCAGGTAGGCGTGTGGAGTCTTCTAAAACATCGCTGCTGATAGACACACGAGTTGTGTCGGAGCTCAAACTCGTGGCCACTCAGTTACACTTAGTGATACACCGATACACCTATATGCCTTATTACACAGGTCAGGTATCAGCTAGATGGAAACGATCCAGACTCAATACTGTTTCTTTGTCTTCTTCGTGGTAATAGAAAGTAAAAAAATGCTAATTCAAATACCTTCTAAATAATAATTACACTCTACACAAGCATAAAAAGAGCTATTCCAGTTATATGCAACTATTTGTGTCAACTTGAATGCATTTACACATCCAAGCACTGGGTGAAGAATTCATCTTGAGGGCAAATGTAAAGAGACTTATTTAAGGAGAGTAATTACAGCCAAGAACAGGTGTTGCTGCTCATGGAAGTACACAGTTTTTGTGCTGGCTGTAAAATATTCTGGTTTATTTGAAATGAAATGGATCAGTGGATTATGCAGAACAAATGATGAGTTAAAAGTAAGTGTGACTTCCTGTTTAAAGGAAAAACTGGGTCTTATTCACTGTAAAGAGAGTAAAACAGCAGCTAGCTGAATTTATTTGGAGTAGAAAACAAATATGAACCATGAAGTTACGACCCAAACTTTGATCTACAGGACCTGACATGGTTGTGGGCACGACTGTTTGACATTTTCAGGACTCTGTCTTTCAGTTTTCTCTCCAATGAAAGAGATTCTATCTTTGAAGTTCTCGCTGTGTTGGAACTTTGTTGAAGCCTTATCCAGCTAATGTTCAATAATTCAAAGAAATCAACTTTGCTTTCAAGGAAGACTAAAAACAAAGATACTGTTATATCTGAGAGGATGATGCCAAAGATTTTTACATTTTTACTTAAAATAATTATTTAAATGATTACCTTAATCAAAATAGCTGCTGTTTAATGTTCTGTTAAGCAACTAACTAATTAATCATCAGCTGTTGAGTAGTTACAGCCTTGTTACCTTACACGTATGGTAGAGTACAGCTACTTCCACCCAATGAGCTTTTCTGAATAGATAGTTTAAGAGCTGTACTGGTCGAAATCCTGAGTCCTGTGCTGTATCAGAATAAACATCAGGACAGAAAGAAAAGGGATCAGCACGTCCCTAGTTACAGCACAGCGCCTCACCACCCGGAGGAGTGTGAACAAAGCCAATCGTCTCCCTGTGTGGAGTCCCATTGGCCTGCAGCGCAGCAACCAAAGTAACACGACCACACCAGCGGCTCGACTTAATTCACCATCCATCACTTTCAGATGGAGGGCTTCATTACAAAGCACTACAGTACAGGCTGTATTGGTCAGGGGAGAAAAAAAAAAGGTTAGACCGCCCTCTCAATCACTGTTTCTCTGAGATTCTGCACTGAGCAGCACTTTGTACCACTGAGTCTAAACCCTTTACCTTTAAAATATCTCTCTAAGGTTTTTTTTATTTCAAAACACCAGAGTGTACTAGGTTTGTACAGTGAGTATTATCTAAAAAAACAGTCTCTTTTCTAAACAGATGACTGCCTTTTAAAAGCCTCTGCTCTTATTCCTGGAAAAGCTGGTCTAAATTTAGCTGATAAAGTCAACAGAGTCCTCAAATGAATTCTGACTCTCGCAGCAGCGATCATTTTCAGTGAGCAATTGTCAATTTCTCCAAATGCGGCTGCTCTGGAACAAACCTCTCCAGATGTAAATTGAAAAAGCAATTCATTACCTAATGTCAGAGCACGCCTGCACAGTTATTGGTGAAACAGAAGCAGTTTATGGTCTCTGCGCAGTACTTCACAAGCAGAGACTAACTTCACACATATTCAAGACAATATGTGTACTTTAAAGACAAGTTACTTGTGTTTCTCAATGGTAGAACCTATGTGGATAAACCTTTTGGAGGGGGCATATTTTCAGTCACCCCTGACCTTATTTCTGTGACTTATCATATTTTGTCAAAGTAAAGGTACCTGGAGTTTATTGTTGGGGTATTGTTGGACACAGGCCTTATTTTAGTATGAAAATCATCATTATATCAGAAAAGAGGGGATAATTAGTGGTTGAACGTAAGGGCCCAAAGGACCTCACACTCATTCTGGCTCTTCTAAACACAAAATTGTAGCTGCAACTGTAGCTGCACAATTTTAAAAGCCCAGGTTATGATATTAAAAAATGAGCACATCAGGTCCTGGCAAACAAGTGCTGAGTTGTGATTTTTACTGAGCTAGCAAGTGCGACAGTCTGTAACACTTTACCTTTAAAAACTTGTAATGCTGCTCCAGATCTTCATCCTTGAAGCCTGTCCCGATCTGAAAGAGACAAAAGGAGATAAGAAAGACACACACACAAACGCTCAGACATACACAAACACATATTCCCTCATGGTGAGACAGTAGACATTTGGCAGCGAGAGGCAGAACACAGAACAACAAGCAAATCCCCCCCTACACCATGAGCGCCTTGTCTGCTTGCTTCGCCTGAAGCACCGCGTCACCTCTCAGGCAACCTGAACCCGCTGAGACACAAGAATCACCTAATGGGCTGACACGCACAGAAAGAGGAAGAAAAAAGCTGGCACATCATGCAAATATAGCATTTTCCAGCTCACAGATATATTCCAAAGGTGTATTCTGCAGGTGTCCACAAGGAGCTTTATGTTCCAAGGCTGCACTCAACACAAGAAGGATTAAAGGCGTTTCATTCAACTGTGGCACCTTCATGTATTCAGCTTTATCTACTGCACCAGGCCAAGTCTCCTACCCAGCCGAATGTGGCGCCGTTTGTGAGGAGTGAGAGAATAATCTGGACCAACTATTTACACCAAATACAGACTATGTAGTAAAAAAAATGACATGTAACACGCCTGGTTAAAACAGGTGTGTTTGATACACAGTGCTACAAAGCGGATACACAAGAAACTTTTTTTTATTATTCTTATAATCGGAGAATTTCTTATTAACTGGCTTCTGTTGTATTTGAATGGATGCCACTGCACAAGTTTTCGTGAATATGGTTCTTGGTTTTTCATCACTTGTACAAGCCTGCTGCTCCGAGTCATTCCTGCCTCTCATAATATCAAACTACAGATGTTCAATGAACCCCATCAAAGTACATAAGGGGACTCATCTACCAAGACAGCAGCAAGCTGTTGAGTCTGTTCTGAGGCTTCCTACTGAGCTCACCCAAAACAGACTCAAAACCAGCGTTTAATGAGATGGGTGTTGACATAATAGCCAATTCTGATGCTAGAAAAATGAACAAAGAGTTGCCTTGATGTACAAGTGCTGAAGTGACTGGGACTTCATATCAGAGTATGCATGCCAGTACCAATAATTAGGACCAAATATACAAAGAATGAACCTTTTGTGAATCCATGGATTTTTTTTTTCATTGTACTAAGGCAAAGCCAAATAAACAGAATACAATATTCTCCTGTAAAAGTTTAAGTAAAGCTGAGACTCCAAATAACAAGTCTCTGCTGCGGCTGTAACCTACGATAATTGTTCGGTTTCATTTGTGTTCCTCTTTGTTTTTCCTGAGAGGGAAGTCTGTATGGATTTCACAACAGAAGCAGCACCGCTCCTGGATCTACTGAGGACTCGTGTCTCGCTCAAGGACATTTCAGCAGGACGTACAGTTGAAAAATGAATATGTGACTTAAATTAAGTTTTCAGCTACAGTAGAGCCTCTCAAACTGAGGGTTCCTGAAGTTTACCATGTCAAGGATAACAATTTTTTATGGCTGATGGTGAAGAGTGAAAAAGAGCCTGCCACTTAATTATGATATAAACTGATTTCTGCTTTCTGAAGACTGTGAGTGTCTGTGCACTTTTTAAAATATTACTTAAGTTGCTGTGAATGTGGGAGGAGGTGCAGCAGCTCAACTTTAAGAAAGCACAAGATACAACTGCCAAGATATTCACATATTGTGCGCCAGTGAGGACACCTCAGAGTTTGAGAGTTGGTCTTAACGTGGTCAAGACCTGAGCTGAAAGTGTGAATAACAGTGTTGATAAAACCTGCTGTGGCTGGATGCAACAGGTCACACTGACTCACAGGTGTGACCGAATCCTGCAGCTCAGTCAGCATTTGTTAAGAGTTGCAGACCTGAGAGTTAAAAAAAAATGCTGACAATATAAAACACAACTCGTGTTGATAAAATATCTGAAAACTGAAGGACTCTCACACACTGGAGCAAGCAGCTACACAAGCAGAGAAAAAGATTAACGTGAAAATCAGACAGGAGTCATTCGTCTGACATTTTTCACAGGAAGTGGTGTGATCTGTCGTGTAAGCCACATCAAGCCATAGCCTCACAAAGCCAGGACAGTCATTTCATGAGTAAATACACTGAGATCTTATTATAGAAGAAGCGATGTGAACATGAGAAAACAAGAGGCTGTGGTTGCACCAGTTGTACCAGGTGCGATTGTGTGTAAGTATGTGAAAGTGAAGCAGACGGCCCTGAGTATATAAAATAAATAAATAAATAAAAATTGTGCACTCACTAAATCCCTTTTCCATGGATAAAGACATAAAAGTTACATCTCCATTTTTACCCTCTGTAAGGTCTTTGCAGGAGACCGAATTTATGCTCTGTAGTGAAGTCAGACTCTCGCTTGTTCACGCTCTCACACACAAATACACACACTTAAGCAGTCATGCATGCTCCAATACATGTTTACTGCTTATCCTAAGATGCACCCAGTCACGCCTCCACACACATACACAACACTTGCAGACACATAAAGACCAACTCAGATTGAGGGGGGAAAAAAATGACAGTTCAAAGAGCACATGCACACACACACACACACCAAAAAAAAAAAAAAAGAACAAACACATTCAAAATACACTCAGCACAAACATAAAAACACCCTGCAGCGCACACACGCGCACTGCCATAAACTCTCACACTCCATTAACACACTATAGCACCGTAATACAAAGATCTGAAATACATACTGCACAGAAGAGAAACAAACATGTTGACAAACAAACTGCTTGGGGTGTAACAATACACAAAATACACTGCTGGCAGTCCATTAGGTCCACCCAGCTGAAGATAATGCAGTCTAATACAACAGTCCTGCAATAAATCCTACAGAGATGATGTTAGATATAACGTTCAGTTTGTGTTAAAGCTGTTTCAGAGAGGTGTAGATCCAACTTCAGGGTCATTCTGGAAAATGTAGTGTAGTTTGTGGTGTACTGGGTTAAACGGACAGGTTTCTATTATTTTGTCCACCCCATTTATATAAATGAGGGTAGGCTAAATAACAGAAACCACCCTCTGGTAACAACTAAACATTATAACCTTCAGGAAAGGAGGATTTACTGTAACTGACAGTTTTACTGGACTGCATTAGTTGTCGTTAGGTTGACCTAATAAACTGCCACCTGAGTCGGTCTTACAGAGCTGAGAACTGAAAACTGCACTATTAACTAATTCTGATCAGTCTTGCCTCCCAGTGGTTATATACATGAAATGCCACAGGGCAAAATGAAATTAACATTTTGAACTGTACATGTGGGATTGAACTGCTGCCTGAAAATGTTGACATACTTGTCCAGGCCAGAAATCTAAAATCAGCTCCACTGGGTTCTGTGGCCTGACCAACTACAGAAATGAACTGAGGAAGCTGGACATTTAAAATATTTTGACGGGCACTATACCTCTGCTGGTATGATGGGGAGAAAATAACGTAAAGGAACATTTGTATTTCTTTTTTTGTTTGATTGCACTGCTACAGCTAGATTAAAGCACACCCTCATCCAAAAGCAATGCATGCTTCAATTCAAATATAAAATAAATATAATAACATAATTTATTGTAGGTGACATGTCTGGTTCAACGGTTCAGAGAATGAAGAGGTTACACTGGACATTGTCATCTAACCATTTTTTATTCTTCAATAAACGCTTCTATACTGTAGATATGGATGTGCATGTAAAAAAGTTGTTCAGTTTTTCAATTTCAGAGATTGTATTATGTGAATTTTGCAAACAAAAGGATAAGATAAACTACTCTAAAACCTAAGAAAGGATTAAACTTGAAAACCTCATTTGCACATGTTATGCTTCAGGAATAAAAAAGAAAATTTTCTGCTGTAATAGTCTGTTTTTCTTTTCAGTGAAACAAACCATAAGCCCTTGTATGTTGTACATAACTATAAGTTTGTTGCATCCTCCTTAGACATGCACAGGACAGACACACACACACACCTTGCAGACGGATTGAAACTCCTCGTTCTCATCATCATAGCACGCGAGCAGGAAGCCCCCGTAGGTGCCCGTCCTCTTTCCTTTCCCCAGGTAGGCACCGATCACACACAGGTCCACCGTGTCACCCACTCCCTCCAGGTAGTCCTTCTTCAGCTGGGGAGAGAACAATATTATGTGTGAGTTATTGGTGCATTTTTCATGATTAGGGGTGTATACTGTGGCACAATATAGCAAAATGAAAATCTGCTGCTACGTCTTACTGGAGCTGAAAAATGCATGTCAGTATTAAGGAAATCCTATCAGTTATGACTCCTAAGAGGTCCTGGTTTTCTTTGCATAAATTGTAGCCAGAGGGCACAATTAAATGTCATTTATTCATAATGTGAACTGTCAGAGGCTTCAACTGATGCCTGAAAATGTTGACAAGCTAATGGTCTTAAAAATGTTCTTGTCCTCCAGAAATCTGAGGTCAGTTTGGGTGAAAATGTTTAAATGTGGGACTGCAATCAGCTGAGGTGAGTGTGAATGTTATTCTAAAAGGTCCTGGCATTTGTTCTTTGTCTTTATGAGGACTCATCATTCCTTACATTTCAGTTTAGTTGTGTATAGATCGAATTCTGCTGCTAAAATAAGCCGCTTTATTTTGGCATTTAAAGGATTATTTGTATTTTGCAGTAACTTATGACATTTTAAAGATCACGAACACATTTTTGCATGTTGTACAAAGAGAGAAGTAAATAAAGAACTTTATAGGCTTTACAGTCATCTTATAGTTGTGTTTGTGTCATAAACAAACTAAGTGAAGTGTATGTTTTATGGTGGGGACACACAGAGACACACACCTTGAGCCAGTTATGAGAGCGCTTGGCAATTTCATAGGTGGCATCCTTCTCCAGAGTCTTCACCATCAGGCCCTCACAGGAATCTGCACACACACACACACACACACACACACACACACACACACACACACACACACACACACACACACACACACAC
>JBBMJY010000006.1:19265600-19281960 GCA_037833715.1 Toxotes lorentzi
ACACACACACACACACACACACACACACACACACACACACACACACACACACACACACACACACACACACATTAATACACCAAAACACAATTCTACTCGTGCAGAAAGGAAGAAAGGAAATTAACAGATTATCTCTCAGATACACAGACAGTCTTTGTCTCTGTCTGTGACACACACAAACACACACACACACACACACACCACAGTGGTGGACACAAAGACAGACAAGGACACAGGCACATAACTTATACACACATGGGACACACATTTCTACGTTCTCTCTCATACAAAGAGTCAGAAAACATAACAAAACTCAATTACACAACTCACAGGTTGCATCTCCGTTGCGCACGCGCACACGCACACACAATAATCCAACAAACAGCCAGGCCAAACAAAGGCAGCAGTGCAAGTACACACTACTACACACACCCCTCACAATTTACACATGAAGGCAGCAGGCAAAGGCACAAATGAAATGAAACTCTCACGAAACACACCCACACACAAAAAGGTTCAAGAAGCACAGGGACAGCAGGCGAGGAAAACAAGTAAGAAAGTCTGTTTCCACCGCACACATTCAAACACACACACCTCGGACAGACTGTTCGAGGAACTCGGCGATGGTCTCGGTGTTGTCTGAGTCGATGGATCGAGCGAACACGAACTCTCCCTCGACCTCTGAGAAGCTTTCTCTCAGCAGAGCCCGACGTCGACACAATGGCTGTCGCACCAGGGACTACACACACACACACACACACACAAAAAGACGTGCATCGTTACAAATGGCAAAACTGTATATCATTACAACCATTTCCTCCTCGTAGCTTGGAGCCTTGCAATGACAAGGATAAAATGCCATCTAAACCAGCTACCCACACAAACACAAACACAGTCTCAGGATATACTCACAGATACACAGTCACGACAGCTTTGGACACACATTCAAACACCCACATATATACACACATACACGCACACATGCGCACAGTCTTAAACCTGCAGAGCACACATGGCCTTGGCTGCACACTGAAAAAGACACAATCACTATGAGCATGTTTCCAACCACCTACTGTTGTTTTTTGGGGCATTTGGCCATAAAAGAAAAAATGAATGAAATGGCCACAAATTCCCTTAAATTCAAGTCTTTCAATGCTTGGCTCATGAAGAAAAGCACCTACGTACAGTGTTGATACAAGGGTGATGCACTGAAGGTCAACAGATGCAGATTTTTCCAGTTAAGGACGACACTGCAAGGCTCTCTTCATCTTAGGACCATATTTGGGACCATATTTGTGTTTGAGCACCAGCAGCCAGAACCACAGACAGAATCATAGACATCATAACGCTATGACTCCAAATTCCCCCAAAGCCAGCCCCACCCACTGACAAAGTTTTTGACTAGAACTCAATTTTGTGACTATTTGATTAGATTTTTTTCACATTATTTAGCCTTATTGTGTTTTATGTCCATCTTATAGACCTGTTTGACAGTCTTCAGTGGAACACACACTGTTAATGTCGCACACTGTTATTTGACATGTTTCTGTCGATGCCCACAAATATGCACCAAATACATTATCCAGAAAGTCAAGACACAGCAGCCAGAACAGGCCAATCCAGGGGGTGAACTTGATAAAAGTTCTGTTTCTCCAGTGACTGATGTGTGTCAGTGCTGGGAAATAGGACAGGGGCATATTCTGACACAGTGACATGCATCGAGACGCCACCGGTGTGCAGGAAACACTGGGTGCATGTGTTTTGACACATGTCATAAAGCTGTGTTAATGATCATGTCAACAGAAAATCCCATTATTTTAATTTAATTTCTTTACATTTTCCCTAAAAAAAACTGTCAAATTTGAAGATACCTAGTCTGAAAAATGTCAAACTACAAACAACATGTGCAGGGTGTGTAGTAAACTCCTTCTCAGGTCATAAAACCTGCCAAAATCCAAAACACAGCACCAAGGACATGACCTTGGTGTCCTAAGTGGTAGCCACTGCTGGTTGGTTTGGGCTTTAGCAGGGAGGTATCTGGTGGGAACAGCATGAACAGACCCTCTCAGGACACAAACAGTGAGAAGCACTGCAGTGCACAGGGAATTGGACATTTCCAATTTGTCGTAAATAGAAAAAAAAACCCAATAAACAAATAAAGGGCAAGAGCTTAGAAAAAGAAAAAAAAAGACACAAGGCACAGAGACAAATTAATTCATAAAATTTACATAAATGCCATATTAGGTGGGATGCAGCAATGAAACGGCACATTTTAAGAGTCACTGGAGCTTTTTTTTTTTTTTTTAATTATGTAATTTTGTTCACGTCCACCTGAGAAAAACTCATATCACACCAGTTGATGGAAACATTCACATATTTGCATTTTCTTTTAGAAATTTGCTTAAAAATTCTTTATTATTTTAACATACACACTCACACGCACACAGTCAGATATACAGACTCAAAAAAGGCTCAGACTTTCTCTCTCATACACGGACTCAGACAGTCTCAGACAGACACACACACTCCGACACACTCCACTGGAATTACAATGAGCGTTACAATCATTATCTCGTTACGGCCTCCAGTAGCACCATCATTGGCATTCAGGGACGTTGTTGGCATCTCGGCGGGGCAATAAGAATGCGAGCACACTCACAAACAATAAACACGCGCACACAGCGGTTTTAAATGACGACAGGGGCGTTGAGAGAGATCTCTGGGTAATATTTTCCTCATCATCATGAGGTCTTACCTCACCGTTGAGATAGAGGAGGTCAAAGGCGTACACACACACTTGCACTTTGATCTCCGAGGCATCCACGTCCTGCAGAGAGGCATCAACACACACACACACACATACATTTTAATATTTTTCCCATGACAAAAATATGCAAATAGACGCATCTTATTCACAAATCACTACATCTAACCTTGGGAGTTGTTACAAAGAGCTCTTTGATTTCCCTCCCGTTCATCTTGAAAGTTAACCACCCCGCCATCCCGTCTTCTCTCTACCTTTTAACAGCAGTGCACCTCCTCGTTATATTTATCCTGCTCTTCCAGCAAATTACTTCCTGCTCCTCGACTCACTTCACTAACCTCTTCTACTTCTCCATCTCCTACTTTCACCTCTCCAACACCTTATCCCGTTTATTCTGCTCTTGTTTACTCCTGTCAGTCTCTACACTCTCCTGTTTGCCCTATTACACGGTTTCCACTGTGGCCCTGATGTAAAATTTCATAACTTTTCTATAACTGCACCGAAGTAAGACTCCAGATTCCCCAGATCTAACGTAGCAATGCAGCAGCAAGAGCATAGAAGAAGAAGACAGCTAGCATGAAAGCATGGATGTGAACAATGCAGTTTCAAATTAAAAGTACACAGGAAGTCAGTGCAACATGATCATCATCTCCAGAAATTACCGTTGTATGTATATACAGCACTGTGTCTGATCAGTCCCAAATTCATTCTGCAGCATGACAACAACCCCAAACGTACAGCCAGAGTCATGAAGAGGAACAAGGAGAGGAAGAAGGAGCCCTGCAACAGACGGTATGGCCCCCACATAACTCTGATCTCAAAATCACGGATTCAATCTGGGATCACGGAGAAGGACTGTGGATTTATAGGCCTACCAGAGGCTGGAACAACCTACCTGCCAAGTAAGGCACGTTGTAATTTGAGTTCTATTTTCAGTTTCATATTTACTATTATTAAAGTGTATTTTATTAAGCATTGGGTAAGATGTGTTGACATTAACATTAACTTAGTCAGTGTTAGTTCAGTTACAACAGGCAGTTCGAGGGCAGTAGCAACTAGTTTGTGTGGAGTAAAACACATTTATTTAGTGATGGGTAAACTAATGCTAAAGTTATAATTAGGCTTGTTCTGATGTTACAAAGAACTAGTACAGTTCTCCAGAATTTGATGATATTCTAAAACTTCTATGACCAAAGAAATGGTAAAGGAATGTGATCAAAAATGAAAGATAAAAGGTGTTTACAATAAAACTTCTGCAGCAAACTCCCCTGATTTCTCCCTGTTCTCCTTCATTCTCCTTTTCGCTCCCTCATTACTCTCCCCTCCACTCATTAATGATGTTTTATTAGTCCATATCGGGGCTCCATCTCCTCATCCGAAATATTTCATTTCAGCAAAAACACTTGTGGTAGTGAAAACAGTGGAGATGTTGTTACAAAATGCCAGAAGGGCAGTACAATCAGTTTGTGCATCGAACCATCATTACAACTAATCATGATTTCACAGTGGCCGTAACGGTATCCAGCAAAAAATCATCAGGATAATCATTTTCACCCATTTTCATCATCATGTTCTCTGTATCTGCACTCTCATTTCTCCTCTCCTAATTTACTTGGATGTCATCACGCATACAGAAGCACAGGGTAAGACAGGCAGCAGTTTCACCCTAATGTGATTGGTGTGGTGGAAAAGGGTCATTATTCTGATCAAAACTGAAAAAACACCTCACTGACATTTGCAATCTCACACACCCCCTCCTCTCTCCTCGATCCATTTGACTCTTCTGTCTCCTACTTATCACCCCCCCCCCCCTTCTGTCTGCTCTTCCTTTATCAAACCAGGAGCATTTTGCTCTTTTTTTTTTCTTCCATCTTATTAGATCCCTTTCCACACCATACCTTTCTCTTACGGGTGGTGAGGACCTGGAAGGGCTGGATCTGTTTCTTTTCACGATCCCAGGCAACAGCCTCCGAGTCCAGGACACAGGACACCACTGAGTCCTTCATCACCTGTGGAAGAAATGATGAAGACGCAGCAAAAGGAAATTAGAAAAACCTGGAGATTATACTCAGAGAGAGATGAAGGGAGTTCTTCATGATTACAAAAGCCAGATGACGTTATTTGCCAACATTCATATAAGCAACATCTGCTGTAGCAAACAGGAGACTGTCTGAAAGTTTCATTGAAGTAAATCCAACAAACTTAGATTCAAACTCAGTATGAGACTTAACTTGGAGCCTTTAAAAGGTGTGAATACAGGCATACAGACATGTTCAGGCTGTTTCAGGACCTGCAGCTGCCCTCAATTTGTTGCCAAATGCTTTCGAAGTCAACGCATTAACATTTTTTTCTCCTCTACATTTATCGCTACTCGAGTAGCCATGTCCCAGTTGCTAAACTGTTAAACGCAACCCCCCCATTTGGTCGGATGCCCACACTGTGCCAAAAGCTTTTATTTATTTATTTTTTATTTCTGCATTAAGTAAAAGGTTTTGGAAGCCAACACTTGTTTCCCTTGTGCAGGATAAACACTGATATGGTTTAGGCTGCAAATAAACCAGTTACCTCACTGGGAGATTATACTATCACCACTGATTTTCAAGATCAGACTGAGTGGCTGCTAATTATCTAAGGCGCCAAATCCTCTGTGTGAGGCTTAATCTCTTGCTTCCTGGTCGATTCGAGAGCCACCAGGACTCATCAAATGTTCAAATTTACAACCTCAATCAGACCGAGAGACGATCAGTGAAATCTTAAAGGTGATCGGAGAACGCCGATAAGAGCGCAGAGCAGGAGACATATTAGAAGTAACAGGTTGTTTGGAAACAGTTTAATATGTCAAATATAACCAGTAATCCTCAAAGGTCATTAGGCTAAGTAATGCATTAATTACAAATTAACATATTTGAATTAATATCAATGTGTTAATGTATTACTATTAATTCATAATTTAAAGCATTAAGGCACTATGGTAGCTTGAGGAAAATTAGTTTTCTCTCATTAATATGTAAAATAATGCAGCAAGGTGCTGTAAAATCTAATCAGAGCATCTCTATGCCGCTAACGTGTTAGTGTGAAGTTTCACTCAGGCACCGTTCAATTATTGAGTTCACAAGAAGGCGTCGACACGCACAGACACACTGCTGTGACAACATTATGTCAGACACGAGATGCAGATTTTCATTTAAGCAATATCTTTTATCAATTGTCTGCCACATTAATGGTCAGCAATCAATATCCAAGATGAAAGCTTCATTTGAACAACTGATGTGGGCTATTTTCACAGCACAAGCAATTTAAATGAAATAAATTAAGAGTCATAAATTACACAAACACAGGAGAATTATTTCAAGCACAAATTAAATAAAATGAAATGATGCCATCACTTAAAAAAATGCTACATCTTTCTATCAGCATGCAAATTAAGAACAAACGCCCAAACTTTCGACTCTGCTTATTTGTTTTTCCACCCAAAACAGGCAGAGGTAATGATAAGAGAAAGCAAAGACAAAGCAAAGCAGAGAAGTAAAAAAGAAAACGGGGTGTAGAGAATGTGGAATACAGAGGGGAGCAAGAAGACAGCAAAAAAAAAAAAAAGAAAAAGTGAAAGAAACAGTTTTAAAAGGGAGGGAGATGTGTGGAAAAAGAGTGCGAAAGAGAAATGGTGAGAAGGGAGATGGGGATAAAGAGGCACTGCAAGCAAAAACAAAAAAGGTGAGAGAAGACAGCAGACAGGAGCATCGACAGGCAAAGAGGAAAAAGAGCGAATATGTGAGGAACGTAGAAGGAGAGAAAGGAATGGCGAGAGGGGAAAGGTATGAGAGGCAGAGAGACAGACCAAAAAGGTGAAACTGCAGACGGGCTGTGTCAAAGCGCTGAAAAAGATGAGAAGAAGAGGAGAGAGAGAGAGACAAGAATGAATGAGACAAGAGTGAGAAGAGAAGCAGAGGTGAAAAGAGAGCGACAAGTAGTGAGGGAACGAACAGGTATCATCAAGACATAATGAAGAAGAAAGGAGAGGAATGATTAGACGCAGCGACATGAGAAAGAGACAAGTGGACGGAGGGAGAAATGAGGTGAGAGCGAGAGACAAAGAACCATGGCGCTTTTAAAGTTATGAAAAGAAAAGGAGGCAAAAAAAAAAAGAAATGAAAGTCAGTGTGAGAGAAAAGTGAGAGGGCAGATGTTATGTGAAATGATGAGATACCGAGCGTGAGAGAGAAAAAAAATTAAGAGCAAAATGAAAGGAGGGGCAGGCGGAGCTGAAAAGTAAACTTTTTGACTGTGTGCTGCATGATCTATTGCAGTGTGTTTTTAATGGGGGGGGGGGGGGGGGGGAACTGCCCCACGACAAAACCACAACCATTCCGGTCATGCTGGCACAGAACTACTGGTTTTCCACAGGACAGCAAGGGAAGCTAGAAGAAGTTTTTCATCAGCTGGAAGTCTGCTGGTTCACACAAACTGCAGTATCAACATCTCTAAAATCTCACTACGTCTGTTTCTTCTGTTACCAGTCTTCCCTGCATCCTCTCTCCCTAATCTCCTGACCAAATGGTGCCAAATAATTCCATATCTCTTGTTGTGTAGACCTATTTTTTTTCCCCAGACAATGGCACCACCAACAAAGATAACAAGACGACAAATACACTGCATTTTCCATAGCTGCTTCAAAGTAAAAGCCTACTGCTGGCTTGTTGTTGGAGAGCTGAACACAGAGAGACTTCGAAAAACAGAACGTTCTCTCTAGTCACCAACACAACCACTCGAGCGTTTAGCCAGTTTAACAGACACGGCTTTGGTTTGAAAGACGAGTTCGGATCCCTGCGGCCTGCTACAAAGCAGGACCACAACAGTGTGGGAAGGTGTGGTTATCCCCTGTGGTGAGGCCATCATTAGCGGCGATCGTGAAAAAGAAAAAAACAACGGCCTCAACCGGATACACACTGGTCGCTTCACTTCAACCTGCAGCTGCAGCCTCACCACCCACCACTTCTCCTTCTCATCTTTACCTAAGTTTGAAGAGGACTGAAAAGAGTCACTGGGTAAATTATTGCCACTATTTTTTTTTTAATCTAATCTGGGATTTAATTCATCTGGGATATCATGCAGTCCAACTGATGTAGGCCAGGAAATGTTCACATGCAACACTGAGATGCATCATTTCTGTAAATATGGAAAAATTGTGTGATGAATTAAAATACAGCGCTTTGTTCCCCATAACTGTATTCCCTTTTGGGTTGTTTCTCAGCTCAGAAGAATTTTTAAGTAATAGTAGTAGTAAGTGGTAATAAGTGGGATTTACACTAAGGAAAGGTTTGACCTGAAAAACCACATGCATTGTAGAAACATGGAACTTTTAAATCAGTGAGACAGGTTCTTTAAAACCTCAGCAGTTTCTTGTCAGTCCAAAATTCACTTAAGTGATCAAGACATGAGATGAATGTCTAGCTTTCTTGTAAACACTGAAGTGATGCCTTTTTTTCTGAATTTGTTTGGAGTAAGAAACTAATTCAAATTCCTTTTTTTTTTTTTTTGTTTTTTTTAGAAGCAGCCACCAACTGAAAATTCAGAGAGGGAGAAGAGCACCTGTTTCCTACACACTATAAATTATATCTTAATAAGTTCCAGCAAAGGGACCCATTAGTAACGTTCCCCGATTATTCTGAGAGTTTATCTGATTCAATAACCTGCCCTGATTAGTACAGACCAGATGGGAATTTCTTTTAATATTATTGACGTTTTAATAACGGCTGTGTACTCGACAAAGTTGCGAAAACAGCAACAGTAAATGAGAAAGGCGAGAGAGCAAGCTGATATAAGCTTTATTGGTTACTTCTTTGCAGCTCCTAACTAAAGCAGAAAAACACTCAGCGGACGCCAAGGTAGTGAGAGTGCTCAGATAACCCCAGGCCAACTGCCAAAGCTTCAGGTAATGGTGATCGCTTTCTCTCTCCCCACGCAAGCAAATCCCTGCTAATTTGGCGAGCCTACCCACAGCTGAGATGCAGCTCCATGACAAGCTGGTTTAACATTTCCAGCCTTTTCAAAAAAAAAAAAAAAAAGAAATTTAGTGGCTAGTGAAACCAGACCGATGAGCGAGAGAGAAAAACGGCAAAACGAAACACAGAGTGAGCGAAATAAATGTGAGCAGTAGTTACTTCCACCGCTGTAAAAGGCATCAGTTGACAATCACAGCTCACACCGGCTCGACTCTCTCCCCGGTGCTCTGTATGTTCAGGTGTTTTACCTTGGGAATGCGAGAGATGATATCAGGGTATTTGCTGGTGTTATCTTCCTGGTTGCGGCTGAATATGCGAACCTCACCGCTCTCCAGAATGTGAATCTGTGTGGAAAAGTGAAAAACAACACAACTAATGAAATGTGGGAAGTGCTTGTATTACAAGTGAAACCTCAGATCTGATCCATTTCTGTCTTCACTGCCTGTTCACATGATCACAGAGACGGAGATTAGGAGATGACAGAGTCACATATAGTGTTAGTTATGAGAAAATCTCAAAAATATGTTATGACAGATTAATGAATATTTTTGTCTTTTGAGACGGACAGTCATAAATTCTTGCTGTGACTTGGCTGAGAGACAGGTCAGACTACAAGTTGGACCCCGACCAGCCACAGCTTGCAGTCTTTCACGACTCCAGTGACATACATAGGTGATTGTTAAGGTGCCAGGTATCAACGTCACTGTACCACGTGTAACTGATGAGTATTATCACTGACTAAACTGATTATTATGTTGTTGTTACAGGTTAACTGAAATTAAATAACACGTGCAACGTCACAAAATACGTCACAGAAGTTGTCATGGCATCAAAGATGAAGCGTCAGACCTGATGCTCTGTCACGTAAGGCTACCACCAGGCTGATATCTTTCTCTCCCTCTGTGTGTGTGTGTGTGTGTGTGTGTGTATAGTCAGTCCTCTTTCCAGGTCTTCGTGGTACAGAGGAGGTTGTCTGGCCCAAGTCCTACCTGTTTTGTTGGTGCTTGGAAGCTGCTCGACATCTTGCCAAAGCTCATATACTTTATGGTTGCTGTCAACCTAATGTCGTCATTCTTTTTCTCCGTATTTCAATTTCATTATTTCTAAGTGTGTCCCCTCCCCCATCCCCCCCTCATTTTAGTTATCAGTAAAATTATAACTACTTTACTTTACACTTCTTGAATACACACACAGTTATTTTGATTCATCAACTGCCACATACAAGCAAAGACATACTATCTTATGGCTATTTGCCAAATCAGACCAGACGCTCATTTGCAATATACTGTACACACACACACCCACCCACCCACACACACCCACACACACACACACACACACACAGGGAGTGTTTAAGTGAGCGGTGTACCGTGAGTCCATCTGCTGGCTGTCTGAGGTACAGCCCACTGCAGTGAGTCCAGAGGGAAAGAGAGGAAAAATTGAGAGACAGAAGGGGGGGACGTCCTAGGGTTTGCTCACTCTCTCTCCATCTTCTCTCTCTGTTTCTGTTTCTCTCTTCCTGCTCCTCTCTCTTCTTCACAATTCAACTCAGTTCAAAGGCACTTTATTGGCATGACTGTCCAAAATTAACAATACAGCTGGAGGGTTTTACATTACAGCCTCTCTCTTGCTGTGTCTCTTTATGTTTCTCTCTCTGGAAATTTCCTCAGCCCGACTGCTGTCTCCCGTTGTGTCTTCGTTTTCGTCTCCCTCTCCCCCTTATGTGTCTCGTCTCTACTGTCTCTAGCCTCTTTGCTCACTGCTCTTCATCCCCAACCCACACCCTCCTCCTCCTCTCCTCTCCTCTTTCTCTCTGGTCCACAATGGCAGAGGTAGCTTGCTCTGCCTATAGACCGAGGGCAAAAGCAAAACTACTGTTTATCTTAAAAGAATAGACACACGCGTACACACACACACACACACACACAATGCATGTACGTGCGCAGTCGAGTGAACACACAGCAAGCAATACCTCATACTCAAAGAACATAGCCGAAAGGTATATGCATACAAAATTCAGCAGGCATATGTCCGCTGCCAAACACAAGAAAAACAAACAGTTGCTCTCTGTCACACTGTCACCTACATGCACATACACAAACACGCACCTGTGCACGCTCGCCGTCGTACTTGTACTCGCAGGTGAACGCCGCCTCGTCAAACTTCTTCATCACCTCGCCGACACCCTTTGTGGGGTGAGCCAACATGGGTCTCAGTGGTACACCTGGGAGAAGAAAGGTGAGAAACTAATTGAGTTGAGAACAAGAGTTGAGAAACTAATTGCGACTTAGCCCAGGAGAAGTTTTCTTCATTTGCCACTTTCTGGTGCGTGTGGAAAGGAGGAGGGGGCAGGGCTGACGCTAACAGCCCTCCAGGTTACGAGAGCAAGGCAGATCTCAGATCCGTTTGCAAGAAACCCAGAACCTGTGAAATTAGCGTCAATGACACATTCCCACATGACACATCAACATCACACCCACAACTGTCTCTGCGACAAAAAACACACATAAAATTTGTTTGTATTCTCATTTGGCCCTAATACGAAAAGTTCTCTGACTCACATCCCCCTGGGCTGCGCTGCTAAGTTAAGCTTCAAAAGCAGCAGAGGAATGATATAATGAAATATACCAAACACATTCCTTTAATTGCAGCTTACAAAGAACGGAGCAGGGCCAGCAACGTTTTGTCCAAACTGGCTGGTGCTATCCAAAAAAATCACCAGTTCCTATAACTACAACGCATTTAAGAACAAAAACAGCCCACTGAATAACGATTGTTTATCCGCCAAAATAGCTGCTAGATTTGTCTAACTGACCAAACAACGGCCAATTCAGTTTCCCAATTTAGTAGTGCTCAGATGGTGGCTGGTTTTAATTTCCTACCTTGGTGCCAAGACTTCTTATCACAAATAGCTTGACAACAGTGTAATTGGGAGCTAATCCTTAGTTTAGTGGTATCTTTTATCTTTCTGTGATAAATGACTCAAGTAAAATAACTGACTCACCTCCACTGAACGGATCAATAAACACACACCAGTCACCGTTTTGGATTAAATAACCTTTCTGCTTCCTGATTGGCCACTTACCTGGAGTCAGCTTGCAGTGATTGGGTAGCTGGTCTATACCCTCTTTTAGGAGAACAGGGATGAGGACGTCGTAATTGGGCATCTCGCTGGACGGCAGAGCATGGGGAGTGAGTGGGAGACAAAGCAGGGTGTTTGTGAAGAAAAACAAAAAAAGAAAAAAAAAAATCAATATCATCCAAAATGAAAGTGGGCAGAATGAGTGAGGGAGAATGAGGGACAGGGCTTAAGGGGGATGAGGCATTGTAGTGCCGCCGAGGAGAGACTGCAAAGTGAAACGAGGGGGTTTGTTTAGGCTTCAGTTACCAGTAAGTCTGTTTGAGAATGAGACTCTTCTCTTCGATCCAGGTCCGCCTGCTCTCAGTGCTCATCCCCTTCCCCGCGTCGATCACAGCAGGAGGGAAACCTGTGTGGAAGGAGGGAAAAGATGCATTTCAAACAGATCTGTGTAAGTGTTACAACATTTGTATGACTGAATATTTGTTGGATTCAAGTTCAGAGGCACTTCAAAGGCCACAGAAAATACAAGACTTGGAGCAGAACAGTTACTTGTGTAAACCTGCACCTCAGTGTTTTCTACCAATGAACTAAACCTACAGATGTAATTACAGACTCACTGTGGTTGAAATGTTTAAGAAAACGTAAGATTTAAGACCAAATTAATTATTTTGTTTCCCAGTCGAATATTAATTATTATATTTAAAATATGACTGAACACTGAATTAATAATTGTAATGATTCACTTCAGCTCTACAAAGAATTTGTTCTTAGCTGACCTTCCAGATAAAATAATGGTTAAATAAATAAATAAAAATGCTAAGAAAAACATTTCCAGACCAGACCACAGATCAATGCAAATTTCCCCACCGAGCCTCTGGTCTAATTGACTCTTATTAAAGCATACCTCCAGTCGAGAATAAGGCAGGAATACTAATAAGTCAGGAATGAATTTATTTAATTTGGTGTGAGTGGTGAGAGCAGATCAGATGACTGCTGAAAGCAGGTGGTGAGAGAGAGGCTGTAAAACTTCCTCCTGAAAGTGATGAATCCAGCAGCATATTGGTGAGAAGACGTGTTAGTTTCAAACAGCCAATTACATACCGCGTAACTGCTGTTTTTTTTTAATTTTCTTTTATTTAACAAGCTCACAAGGGACACATTTGGTCATATATTGGTTTGGTTAACATATCACATTTCATCTATAACCGTTCTAATGAATGCAAAGAATATTTTAACACTGCCTTAACTACTTTCTATAAATAAAACGTATTATTACCTGCTCTAACACCCCAGCTTCTTCTCACTTAGCGAGACCTCCCATCATAACACAAGTATAGAAGCATCTCATTAATACACCCATAAAAAAAAGTCTGCAAACTTGAATTTAAATGAGGAAACTGGTGAAACGCCAGTTTTTCTTCAGATGGGTGACAAACTCTACAATCCCTGATCCTTCCAAAATTTATTCGAAAGTTTATCTGAGGGTCATGTGAGGATTCAGCAATCAGAGTTAGACAAATCAGGTAGATATCTGCCAAAGTTCATGTATTTCAGTCCAGTATTCTGTCTTTGTGTTTTTCTGGCTGAAGGAAAGAGGGATTCTTTGGGTTACACCAGTACGCTGTAACTTTAGGAGGTTCTCACTTGTCTGAGTCAGACTGTTGAAGCCTCACATTAAATCCATAAAACACTTTGAATACAGTTCTGCACAGAACAAAAACTATGGATTCTGTCCCTAACATCAGGATCACTTTTGATCAGCTTAAAATGGCATAGGAGTGATAATAGCAAGCCAAAACTGGTTCAGTGCACATATGGGCACCTGACTACTGTTTTAAGATGAAAGTTTTTGGTTTTTTTTTTAAATATCCTTTAAAATTCAAGGCTACCTTGTCCAGGTGGGGTCAAGCACACGGCCTGGCTGAGTGCTGATAGGACACTCTGCTCAGCCAGGCCTATCCTCAGCTTCCCAGCAAGGGACCTGTCGATCAAAACCACAAGACCAACAGCAGTCAGAGTTGATACCTGCTGCCCATGGCAGCAGCTACATGCTTGAACATTCACACATGAAGCTAAGAAAGCACTGCAACATCTGCATGTATATAGACATGCAGATGTGCACATGCGTGTCTAATGCGTGCCTGTGATTGCACACACAGTCGAGCCTATATGTGTTTGTGTGTGTGTGTGCGGGTGTTATTTTACCTGACTATGTAGCGGGCCTCGGAAAAGCGGCATGCCACAAAGAGGCCTTTGATGATGTCGATTTTCTTATTCATGGCCTGAGGCAGGCGGGAGGAAATTGAGATTCACAGAGGAAGAGCGAGAAGAGACAGAATGCAGAAAGACTGAGGTCACCAGCGAGTACAAACCCCGTGTTCCTTCCAGAGCATTAAAAAAAAACCACAGACCGAGCAGCAACAGGGAGGAAAAAGGAACTAATTGCTTGAGAGATTCCGGCCAGGTGACTACTTATTTAGACGCTGGGAAATCACCCCCTTCCTCAGAAGTCAACAAATAAACTAATAATTCCTTGTCCAATACACAATCACAGTAACATTTCTCTTCTTTTCCCTCCCTGACCCCAATATAGAAAGGCAAATAGAGTGAAAACAATATTTTCTCAAGCCTGCTTTCCTCTAATGAAAATGTTATTCCGTGGCTCACCGAGTTCCCACTCATGCTGGCAATTTCTTTCAATTTCCTGAACACGCCCCCTGCTGTCAGACTGGCCGGCTGGAACATCATGCGCTGGTTGCTACGGGAACTCTCGGCCACTAGGCCCAAATCTCCTTTCTCCTGCGCCTCTGCTTTGATTTTGTCCAATTGTCGCCCTGGAAACAAGAGCGAGACGGTAAATAGCAGCCGCCTCGCTGGCTGATGAGCAGAGGAGGCCGGCATCAGCAGTTAGGCTGGGAATGCACAAGCAAGTGTTTGGGTGCAACACAGCGGTTATGCTTGTGTGTGTGTGTGTTTAATTATGTGTCTGCGTGCCTATTACCAGTTGCTTGAGCAACAGCTTTCATCAGCACCGTCTCTCCAACGCCAAGCTCCATTCCCAAGTAGGCAGGACCCAGCTGGTTCAAACACAGGTACACACAGCACAGCAGGTCATCTGGAAAGGGAACATAAATAAAAAGGCACACGCACACTTTATTACACAGAACATCCACAAATACAAAGAAGAAAACACAGCCACAAAAATACAGGCCTACAAAGAGAGGCACAGACTCACACAACACAGCGAGACAGCACCAGCAATTCAAACGAGTACAAACTCAAGGACTCAGGGATAGGCAAACTTTCAGTCTTCACACAAAAACATGGACATACTGAGAAAGAAAAAGAAACACACTCTCAAGACAGCAAACACACACAGACACACTGATACACAAACATGGGCGTACAGACACAGAAACGCACTCAAAACACAACCACACACGCATACACACACAAACATGGACATACAAAGAAAGAAACACACTCTCAAGACACCAAACACACGCAGACACACTGAGATACAAACATGGTCGCATACACTCACTGACAACACCAGACAAAAACAGAAGCTCAGACACACACGTACACACAGAGCACCACATCGACACAAACACACACATCATCGGAATCCCACAGGTACATGCTCACACACACCAACACACATCAATGAACTGACTCATCCTTCCACTTTTATGTGCAACCTGGCTTCATCATCATCTCCTTGATAGAGTGGCTGGCAGCCAGCTGCCTGTGTAGCTACATCAGCATGCATTATGGGAAAGATAAAACACCATTTTACCTGGAGAGAGCAGCAGCACGGAGCGAAGCAGGTTCGACAGCGTCTCGATGTTTCTCAGCCTAGGGAATGACATTGGGATTGCTTTGAGACAAGGAAGACGAGTTAAACGAATTTTAAAGCCATTCCGTAAATACTGGGAGGCAGGAAATGAGATTTGTACGGAGGTTTTAATCGGAAATGGAAGTTCAGGAGGCAGACGACCAGTTCATTTATGAAACGCTATACATCACTTGCAGTTGGTGAGGAATAATGCAAGTCATTACTATTATGTTTGTCATTTAATATCTTCAAAAGTCTGTTAAATGTGTTTTTCACTTCCTTAGTAAGAGCCTTAGGTTTTGAATTATCCTTTAAAATGCATGAGCTAGATTCCAAAAGCTAAAAATCTCGTGAAACTGTTGGCCTTCTTGGTTTCTCCTCTTTTTTTTTTTCTTTTTTTAGCTCAGGAGTTGTAAAGTAAGTCATCAGCCAGGTCTCCAAGACAGTCGCGGAGAACTTAAGCTGAAAATTGAAACTGAAACAAAGTGTGAAAACATTTGTTAAAGTATATTCCTAAACATTTCCTAGAAACCGACCTATTTGTAAAAATTTCTTCATGCTGCAGAAAATTAATCCAATTTCCTCACCTTCCCTGGCTGGAACACACTTCTCTGATTATACTCCAGAAATTCCCAGCAGAAAGAGTGTGATATATGTGTGTGTGTGTATATATA
>JBBMJY010000006.1:19282060-19304514 GCA_037833715.1 Toxotes lorentzi
AAATATGTCAGTCTTTCTCCCAGATGGCATTTACCTGAATCTGGGATAAAGCACCTTTTCCTCCATATGGAGCTCTTACCTGCCAGAGTCCTCTTCAATCTTCTCAAAGGTGCGAGCCACCGCCAAGTACGGCACTCTGGAGAGTGATGAACATGTAGTTAGCAGGCAAAGCATCAGCACAGACAGGTTTTTACATTCACGTAACGCTTAGCTGACTCGGCTGCTCAGACAATTAGTGCAACAGTAGAATGAGCTTTGATTCTGGGTTATGAAAACACAAAGGCCAGAGCTGCCACGGCGGGAAACTGTTCTTACAATGACTTTTGATATGTAAAAAAAAAAAAAAAAAAAATCTATTATGCTCCATATGGTGGAGAGTTTGTCTCTTTTGGAATAGAAATCTCCAAAAGAGAATTTTCTGTAGAGCTTTGCTCAAATGAAACATGTGATTTAAACGTATTTTAAATATTCTGAATATATAAGTCTAAGAAATATATCAAATAACTATCAGCAATTGTTTTTTTGGGTTTTTTTTTTTAATATCTCTTTGGAGTAGAAGATGAGTTCTGTTTGCAATATGAAAAAAATCTGAGAGCCAGAATGTTTATTTAATTATTTTTTTTTAAAATTGACAGTCAATTCGGTGACTTTTCTGTGACTGACATGCTTCTTCACACTGTGAAGCAGTAAAATTGTCTGGTATTCAAAGCAGATTAAAACAAACACAACACATGAATGTATATCGTGGATAAATTAAATCAAAACAAAGCCTGGTATAAGCAGTAGGATTTGCTCCATGGCCTTGATGTAAAATTCCACACTTTTCATTTCTAAGTCAGAGCATTTCCCTGGTCTTAATTTTTTATTTTCTTAATGTTTAACTCCAGAAGGCTGCACAGAGAAGATCAGGTTGGTTTTCACATCAGCTTGGCTCAGTGGAGAAAAACAAACAAAAAAAAAAAATACAAAGCACCACTAATACTACGACTGTCATCACTGTCGCATCTCAATTGTTGACTGTTTGGTGGGTAGATTAGCTTTGAGCCTTTTTATCTTTATTTGACAGTCGGAAGTGGGGGCATGAAAACAAATACTGGCAGAGAAAAAGACTGGAATTACATGCCACAAAAGTCCCCGTCCACACTGGCATCCCAAGCTTTGCAATTACCAGATTTGTCCTAAATCCATGATAATCAATTCATCCTGTTGAATAATGGTCTATGGCACTTGGAGCGGTTTTTGTGTTTCCTGTGATGGTAACCTCTCTGTCACAATGCAAAATGTCTTGGTTTTCTTTACTGGCTGGGTAAGGTGGAAACATCCCCTCCCCGTATTAAGCCTGAGAATATTAAATACAGTAGTAAGGTCTCTCTAAAAACATTGTAGCCCCTTCTGAAGCCTAAGAAATAGTTTTTCTACAGTTCTTCAATTCTGTTCATCTCTCATGTTGAAGAGGTTGGATTTGGTGGGTGGATAGACGGGGTTATGTACAAGCTTTTAGTCTGTGTTAAAAAAAAAATCTAGTATTTGTATAATATACAAATATTAGATGTAATAGTTTTCAGACTTCTCCAGGACACATCAAACTCCAAGATGTTCCACAGCTGCTGGGAATCCACAACACGAAGAGTCAAACTGAGACTGGGTTCCCATATTCGCGTGGGGTGGGTAACATGAGAGGTGAGAAGGGCGAGTATAAAAGCAGACCCGACTTACTTCTGGCCCTGCTTCCAACAGGCGTGGTCCACGGGATGATAGCCAGGCCTGGACGGATCGTAGTCTGTTTGTCCTGAAGCTGACTCGCTGAGGAGGAACACAAGGAGAAAGGGAAAGGAAGTTAGGGTCAAAGTGAACGGTGCTGACAGCTGTTACAGTCACTGAAGCAAACTCCGAGCTCTTCGTAGGCAGAGTCATGCACACCATCATAACAATGAGATACTGTGAAACGTAATGAGTGTTTGGGAAGATATTTGGAAAGTTTCACTGCTTACTTCACATCAGAAGTTCACCTCAAAAGCAAAATGCCACCACTTACTCAGAAAAGTTAAATGTATTTAATAGAAGTGCTTTTTTTCACACCAGCAATATATAATAGTTATATAATAATTTATCATTGCAAAAAAAAAAAACACAATCAGGTAAGTAACATGCACAGTATATAAGTGTTTCTTTTCCTCAGAGAAGGTGCAAAAAAGACTAGAGCCAAGGAAAATATCATTATCTGAATTCATTACAATGAGCTGTGAACTTTCCTTTTTATGCCATGCCTATCACTCCTACACTGTCGCACACAAGGCAGTGATAAAAAATAAATTGTTAGGAGGATGAAAAATGCATTTCCTCTCTTCTAGTGCTAAAAATAGTTTGTGGATGGAATAGTTAACATGACCTCAAAATGACAAAGCAGTACACTGCTACTGCTCCTGCAGCTGCGACTGGTTTATGCACATAATAAAAGCACTCTGCACGCCATAAGAATTATGGTAATGATAATAATTAATAAATATAAATATTGATTGCATTAGAGTAGTTGAATGATAGATATATCTACAGAGACTACAGTTTTTTTCCCCATTTCCCCAAACATGCAAAACATTTTGATCTACATGTGGATCTGCATCCAAACACACTCAGTGACAGACACAATGTGATTTACTTTATGTGGCAAATATTTAAAATGTGACAATGGTTTTTAAAAATATTCTATCACACAATATTAAGGAAGATCTGTACAAAAAAAATGATCACTTCCTCCTTGGGCCATAACTTTAACTTCAGACAATGCTTCAATGAAATCCAACTAGACTTTGTTTTTTTGTTTGTTTGTTTTTTTTAATCTTTCCTAATGACTACTCTGATATTATTCCAGTAATGTCCCAGCCGTACAGACACAGAGCAGTGGGAGCAGAACTGAGCATCTGGTACAACAACTGTGTAGTGTGTCACAGAGGAAGACAACCGACACAGCATCTGGGACACCTCACAAGGTCCTGACAAAGAGACTGACGCGTCAGAATTTTTAGTCCTTTCCTGCCACCACGACGTGTTTTGTGACAGTTTCAAATTTCTTTCTTCTCTTATCTCATACACTCACATACTCTCACACACAGTGGATGTTCTCTACCAGACGGGTCAGAGGTTAAGGTCAGCTGAACAGCGCACCACGAGGAGGAGCTAAGTGTTCAGTGTATCTGAGAGGCTGCAACAGAGAATGAGCCTCCTTCCTCTTAAGGGATCGTCTTTAACCACCAGGTACAGAGACAAGAAAACAGAAGACAAAGGATGAATCCAAATGTCCATCCTCCGAACCCGCAGAACCTCATCATATGGACACTGATGTGTTCACCAGCATCAAGTCAAGACTGTGATGGAGCTGGACACCAAGGGGCTGAAAGCCACTATGAGACAGGACCTAAAGAGGTTGTGAGTTTCCATGGAGATAAACTGAAATCCTTGACCCTGTAATCCTGATCTTAACAGTACTGATGTTTACATGAGTTGCCAAATACCATATTCCACCAACATTAAACTCTAAACTGAGGACCCTCACATCTGCAACCCAAGTGGACTTTCTCGAAGTCTGCAGAAAGCCCACCTCAGGCCCCTTGTGGACACAATGAATGAGTCTGCAAGTGCAGGGACGTTTGAACGTTTGGACTGAGCCAGACTAGAAAACAAACTCAGCTGTCTGTAACTTCCTGTTGTACTTGCTCCTTACCCTTTCGTGTCTTTACTATCCTCCGCTGAACTCTTCCTCTCTGCACTTGTCTTTTTCTCTCCTTCATTCTTCTCTGGTTTGTCTGTCTTCACTGCAGCTTTTCTGGGAGCTATTAGAAAAAAAAGAAATGAACAAAAAGAAAGGTGAGAGTGGAGCAGGGGTTGATGAACAGAAATATTTTGCCATCTTCCCTAACTGATAAAAGTACAGAACATTTACAGACATGTTTTCTTTTTTTTGTGCAAGCGCAGAGCTATGCAAATTCGTCCTCACCAAAGAAACTGCTGATGGGGGCTTTCTTTGCCGGCTCCTTATCTTTCTGCTCTTTTGCTTCTTTCTGCTTTTTCGCCGTTTGACTTTTTGGGCTCTCTTCTCCCTCTTGCGTGTCCTTTTCAACCACCTCCTTCTTGGCAACGACGGGTCCTTTCTCATCATCTGTCTTCTCCCTTGCTTCATTTTTCTTTTCCGCCCCCTCAGCTTTCTTTTCTTTCTCATCAGAGCTCATTCTCTCCACCCGCTCCTCCTCCTTGGCCTTCTCTCCTTCCTCTTTCTTCTTGTTCTCCACCTCCTCATCTGGGCTGTTAGCCTCGGTCACTGCCTTTTCAACTTGCTCTTCCTTTGCTCCCTCCTCCATGGGTTCACCTGTGTTCCCTACACAAGGTGAGACAGAGAGGGAGAGGAGTCATTGAAGAGATAAATGCCAGCAAGTTTTCTGAAGGCGACCCAGTTTTTTAGTGAGCTCCTATTTGAAGATGGTTTTCAACATAACAGCCTTCTTCAATAAATGCTGCAGGTTATATTTCTGAGGTTTCCCTTTCACCTGGGAGAGCCAGGTAAGAGAGAAATTGCTATTGACAGACTTGTAGCACCGAGTCCCAGCAGACAGAGCTGGGTTCGTGATACTGACTGGGTGAGAAGCCAGACATAAAACTTTAATTTTCTCATCCACAAGTTAAAATGACTGGTGGATTAGGCTGGAAAGAGAGAGGGGCCATTTCCCTGTCTGCTGCGCTTCTGTGGGTACGCTTGCTGTTTAAAAAAAAAAAAAACACACCAGGTTTAAAGGTGCTGACTGTGGCAAAACTCAGTAATTTTGCTGAAAAGAAATGCTGCTGCCTGCTGTTGAACACTCTTTACTTTTTGTAATTTCACCACAAGTAAGACATCGTGACAAAGCCAAAGCATCTTTGGAAAACACACATCACCTGCGGCGTCTAAAGTCAGTGCTACAACAAGAAATTACTTTTTTCATAAACTGGTGAATCTACTGATATTTTTTTTCAATTAATCCAATAATCATTTAGTTTGCCAGAGAATAAAGAAAAATGCATGTCACTTTTTTCAAGGCCCAAGGTGACGACTACAAATTGCTTGTTAAGTCCAACAAACAGTCCAAATCTTTTCAATTTACAATTTAACACAGAGAAAAGCTGCAAATCCTCACACCTGGGACAAAAGGATATTTGAATGAATGAATGAATTATCAAAAATCTTTGAAGACTAATTTTCTCAATTAATCGACTAATCATTTCAGTTCTGTTTAAGCAGATCATATTTTATACATGACACTCACAAAAAAAAGAGGTAGGGCTACAGTAGCCAGGATGTGCCAACTACTGTTTTTCTGTCAAGCTGATGCACATCAAACCACAATGAAGTGTGTCAAGACGCCGTTAGCGTGTGTGGCCCTAACCCTAACCCTAGAAATACCATTATCTGTGAGATTTTTGTGTTAAATTATGAACAGAGCATCATAAGTTCCTGTAAAGAGTACTTTCCCGTAAAAGAAAATGTTTTGTGTCGTCTATGCTAGCTTTACTTGCTCTTTATCTTGTGGACTTTTCCCTGGGAAGGCTCAGAGAGAATTTATGCAAAAGAGATGCTGTGAACAATTTGTTTTGCTTCTGCTGCAAGAAAGTGATGCTGCCAGACAGTCCAGGGTTCTTGTTCAGAACACAGCACAAGACACAGTTTAAACCAACTACATATGTCCACTGGATTTGAACAAACAGTAAACATTTGTATTTGAATGGATGGAGGAGAGTGTCAGTGTTTGTTTTTCCTTATTTCAATTTGGAATTAATAAAATACAAGACGGTAATGTGGAGATATTCCCAAACTCAGAGTATAATAATCATTATTAATAAAAATACTTAACAAGTCATTGGTATGTTCTGTTTTTTCCCCAAGGTGTTGGTGCAACTCCCCAAGACTCTGAGACTCTGAGGCTCCAGTTAATTTTCCATTCGCACCAAGACTCTCCAGACCTGTGCAGGAGCTGTGCAGCGTTATCAGACTCACAGCAGAGGCTAAGATGTACCTGCACCGCTGGCACTGGTCTCCATGCGGGGTCGTTTATTTTGCTGACCCTGCTCCTCCTTGGCGTCGGCCTCCTCTTTCTGACTCTCACTGCCGCTCCTGCTCTCATCAAGCTTCCTCTTGGGGAACATCTTCCTCGCTGCACACGTCAGGACAGGCATTAAATTAGAAGAACGAGAGGGAGAAAAAAAAAAAAAGAAGTGAGAGGCATCCCAACTGAAATCATGCCATGATCAAACAGAAAGAATGTGGAGATGAAAACAGGACGAGTCTACTCTCTTGCTGCAGATGTAGGGCAACAAAAAAAGAGAATCAAAGATACGTACTTTGCTAATGAAAACACTAATTCCGTCCTGAAAGATATTATGCAGCACAGCAGCTTATAGTTCCAGTGTAATTTCCTCCGTAATTTTATGCAGCAGTGGTGCTCGAGGGTAATTTCAGTTTAGGTTCCACATCCGCCTCTGTGTTGGCCCTTGTTAAGGTTCTAGTACAGGTAGTGCGACTGTTTTTCTTTCAGATATTGTAATGGAAGCATTAACCCAGGACATTAAGAATGCAATTTCTGGTCAAATTAGAGCGCTGCTTTAATGTGATGTTTTCCTCAGTGGTGACAGTGGCAGGGCTCTTATTGTGGCAACGCACCACTGCTGAAAGCAAACGCTGCAGTCATCAAACACAAAGAGAATGGGATGATGAAAAGAGAATGAGCCGCTTCCCCTACTGCAAAAGTAGGATGAAGGAAACAAAGTGAGATAGGAGGTGCTTCCCAAATGAAAACAAATCTGCACTACTAGAAAACTGTGCAGCTCTAAGTAGCTTAAATCATCTATTCAAAATGCTACATTTCTGATGTGACATACAAAAATACAGCAATTGGCTTCACCTAAAAATCACTCTATTTTTAACTGAATGCAGATGTTGCACACACACATCTCATCTAGAATTTACAGATAATGAACATGCTATGGCGGCGGCAGCAGCAGCTCGTCTTCATGCTTATCTTGCATGTGTTAAATGTTCAAGCTGTCGTGTACAGACTGAAACTATAAGATGATAATCACGACATACGTTCAGGCTGTTCATTATTATTATTATTATTTAAAAGAAAGTTACTGAAGCCTGCAAATAAACATTGACAATCAGCTACAATCATAAGACGACTTGCTCTGCTGTTTCCATTAACGCCCAGTCAGCAGAAACGATACACTGCAAGACAATGCATCAGTAATATTATCATAATGCAAATACAAGCAGGGAAATAATGATATAGGCTCCAGAGAGTGTACTCGTGCTTCAGCAGATGAGGTAAATGACAAAGAGTGTAGCACTATCTAGTCTAGTGGTTGTCAATCTAAACGTTGAGAACCCTCCAGAGAGTCAAGAGACAAAAACGGCACATGGGAGTGGAAAGAGTACGTAGCTGGTTCTGGTGAAAAAATATGCCATGCGTTCAGTTTGTGATAAATGTCTTATTTTACCCTCATTGTGAAATATTGAATATTTGGATCCATCAGCCTGATGGATGCTAACAAGTAATCAAGTTAAACAGCTCGAGGCAGAAAAACTATCCGTCCTCAGCAGGTGTCAAAGTTCAAAACGCTGCAACTTTGGAGGAAAGGTTGAGAACCACAGACCTGATGTAAGCCTCGGATGAAAAAAAACAAGAAATGATATTCTGATCAGATACTGACCAGTCTTGCGTTTAACGATCCCAGACGGGGAGATGGAGTTAGGGGTGCTGGGGGTCCCCGGTGAGGCTGAAGAGGCCGGGGTGGCAGGAGTGGCGGGTGTTACGGGGGTGGCTGGGGCTGGTGGAGGAGACAGCGGGGTGGGAACTGCCTTAAACACATCATCCTTCTGAAAAAGACAAGAAGTATTAGTAATCATTGTGACAAGAGGCTTAAACAGATTTACAGAATCACAGCTGATCACAGTTTTTATCATCATATAACAGTCAATCATCTTGATTATTTCCATCAGTCAGTAACAATTGTCCAGAAGAATGTGATTTGGACCAATGTGGACTGTTTGTATCACATATCCTCAATGTGGCTTCTTCTGCCAACACAAATGAGACTGTTCACTTTTCAAATTTGTTGTAAATGATAAAAAGAAGGAGAATTAATTTGTTTAAGGACAAACAATAACTTTGACAGAAAGCAAATGAAAGAAAAGCAGAAACCTCAACAAAGCTTGTGAGTCGAAATATCTCAGCATTTCACAAAGTGTTGGAAAACAGCTCTGCAAACCCTCAACGACATAAACCTCCATCAGCGGGGAAACAAGTTTGTTGTTCAATGAAGCGCATTGTTTAGTGAGGCCTGCTGTAGAGCAGGCAAGCTGGCAACAACTTCTAAGAGCAAGTATCAGGGCCTGTACATGAAATGTCTCATTACTCCCAATTAAACAACGTTGTAAAGTTATTATTGCGTAAACGAAAACTTCCATAATCCCATTTATAAACTATTAATAATAACTGTTAGAGAGCCGGTCATGTAGCCTGTGCTCAAAGGGACAAAACTGACGAAGGACTCACAATAAAACTGCTACTGATACCATAAAGTGCTACTTGCTATTTATTACAGGACAGAAATCCTGTCCACTTTTATATCAGTAATAGTGTTAAGTAACATCTACTTTCAAATCCATACTTGGAACGTGAAAGTGGTGTCAATGAAGGAGTATTTGAGCTGATCTGATTAAAAAAAAAAAACAACATTTTGACCGTTCACGAATCTTCCTGCTCTCCACGCAACTTAAAAGTAAGTGCAGTTGTGCCAGAAAATTCCTACTCTAACGTAACTTTGTTTGTTTTGTATTTTATGAACTAGTAAATAATCCAAAAAAAAATCCAAATTGATTAATTACTGATGAAAACAACCATTAGTTGCCGCCCTGCACTTATCTCTAGTTTGGGCTGCTCTTTGGACAGCAGCACAAGATTAGAAAAATATTTTGATCCTTCGTAATCGTATTAAAGCAATGCAGAGGGGGTCGGGCTGACAAGCATCACGTATCCATCACAATCTCCTCCCTCAGTGAACAAATAATGAATCAGTGCTGACATACAGCAAACAAAATTAACAGGGCGGTTAAGAGAAGTGTTTGTCAAACAACAGGTGGCTGAGCGACAGCCAAAGATGATAATCAGGTCTTTTCATTATCTGGCTTATTGACGCATTCAACAATGTGATTCACCATACAATTACTGTGCCTTTGTGTAACAGTGTTTTTCCCGCCATTGAATAAACAATAGGCACTGATATGCCTAAAGGAGCTCTAACAGTCTTATTCGATTCTGCTTGTGTAGAATACAATGTGGCTTTGGAACGTTTGATGGGTTCCACTCAGTTTCAATAACTTTTACATTGAGCAAGGAAAAGCGAAGCCTACGGGCAATTCATCTTCTGCAAGTACAACATCTGGCATTTGCTATATAAAGTATGTCTGCTTTGTCACTTCATTTTTGCACTAACTTTGCAGAGAAATTCCAGCTGATGTGTTGAATTAGGAAGTGTATGCTGCTTTTTACCTTCTCTGTTTTACTGGGGGATTCTTTGGCGGCAACTTGCTCTTTAACAACTGGCGCCTCGTCATCGTCGCTGTCCAGGATCTGCCGGCTGCGCTTGGCGACCTTCTTGATGGGTGACTCGGCTTCCTGGACACCGTTCTGCACCTTGAGAGGGCTCTTAACAGGTCTGGAGATGGGCACAGACACACCGTTAAGACATCATGTAATTTAAATAAGTAAAGGCAAAAGCCTCGTTCATAAGGCCCTGTCTAAAAGCACAGAAACAAGATGCTATATTTGAAATAGGATAAAGTCTATTAAAACATAAAACAAAAAACAACTCAGGCATTAAATCAAGAGAAGTCATCAAAGAGCAACCAAAAAGCGAGAATGAAAAGATCATTACATAAAGACAAGTGTATTAAAGTGAGCTTTAAGACACACTTTAAAGATGATACAGTATAGAGATAATGAGTAAGTTATCATCAAAGCAGCTCAGAGATGAGACACTGAAGTTATCGCGTTTCATCATGTCTTTGGATAATAACTACAGGACACAAAAAGTTTCACTAGGCAACAGAGATCTCAAAGATAATTGCACATACTCAAACTGTCAGTGGGGTTTCATTACAATAGATGGGTTTCAAAAATTAGCTAATGCACTTATGTGGTTAACTCACGTCTGAGCCAGCAGTCAGTATTAGTACCGATCACTGCAATCAATATTGCAGGTACTTTAAAGTATGCATACAAGTAATGATAAATCATTTATTTTGCCAATCTGATAGTTATTAATGGATTATTCATTCTAAAAAAAAAGCACAAGGTACAAACAAAACCGTAATACACTGTAATCAGTGGGTTCAGTCAGGGGGGTTATAGTTAGAGGATGGAGGAGTCCTGTACATCTCTCCCTCTGACAGTATAATAAATCCTTTCAGAGAACAATATGAAAGTGTGATTATAAAGAAGGATAATCTTACTTTTTCGCTGGTTCATCCGTGGTTTTCTTCTGAATATCCTTGTCTTTGCTCTTGGGCTGAAAGAAGGATCTGATGGACGAGGACAAGCAGTTACAGACAGATAACAGCTAATGGCCCGACGGCCGTTAGCAGGCTTACCGGTCAAAAAGTTAAGTTTCACTGCAGTCAACCAGAATTAGTTGGCAAAATTCAACACAGCCGAGTTGTGTGTAACTAATTCAATGCAGTGGCAGTTACTGAAAATGGGTTACGGCAACAAGACACTGGAAACCGATATCGTTTGCTCCGCCTGGACTTTAATCCGACAACAGTTTTGACAAAAACGGACGCTGCAAACTAATTTATGCTAGCGCTAACTTACAGGCGGTGGAGTTAACACTAAAACCCAGAAACACTTCACAGGCTAAGTCCACCTGCAGATACTTTAAAGACCCCTAGACACAACTTATAACGCACTTAACTCGGTTAGTTGATGCTAATGCAGCTTCAAACGTCACCGTCAGCTAACGTTTGTTCCTAGCAAGCTAAACAGAAACCTTTACCAGCCGCTGCCGTTATTTTACTTACGCGATGCTCCGCTGCATGTTGTCCTCAAACTCTTCCTTCGCCTGACGATGAATTAAGACTAATATTTAAACTACAGCACAGGTCCAACATCCACCTACAAAACACAAAGTCCCGCGCTGGAGAATGACAAAATAGTTGGAATATTCGGCGCCAAAAATGACATCTCACCCAAAGATCGTAAAAGAAGTTGTGATGAGCCACT
This sequence comes from Toxotes lorentzi, assembly GCA_037833715.1. Classification (NCBI taxonomy): domain Eukaryota; kingdom Metazoa; phylum Chordata; class Actinopteri; family Toxotidae; genus Toxotes; species Toxotes lorentzi. The sequence continues at coordinate 19,293,364 of JBBMJY010000006.1, forward strand.
CGTGAGCTGAAATCTGACCCGTTTTACATTCACTGGTGTGTGCCTCCCTGAACAAGCGTCGGCATAATCTAGTGCTTCTAGACTGAGAAACAAAATGGTAGAAATAGCAAACATGTTATTCTGACAAAAATACTAAAGTACTTTTAAAACAGTAGAAACATGTGAAAGCTTCTGAAATTCTCTTTAAATTAAGCTAGGCATCCTTTCATGTTGTCATTTAATCCTGAAAAACAAAATCTAAGAAATCGCCTAAAACAATACTGGTTGCGTCCTGTATAATTCCTATAGAAGTGAAGTTTGTAGAAGTGAAGCGTGATGTCTCAAAAGTAAATATTTATAAATGTTAATCTAGTTTTACGCAAGTGAGTTGACTGAGGATGATGTTACCCCAAAACTAGTCAGAGTGGTACCTCATAATTTTTTGCACATCTCAGAGCTGACTCTCTTCCGGGAAAAGCTGTGCTGTGAAAACTTTGTGGGGAAATAAAGCTGCTACTGCCCCCTGCCGTGTCGGAGTGGTACCTGCAGGCACCGGCTCCCGGTCCTGATGCTGCAGAGAAAACACGAAGGCTGCTTTCATGAAAATTTCACAGTGTCTGTTTAAATGCATCATTTATGGCGCTCTTATTATTTTCATGAATCCTGATGTGGATTTGTGGGGGTGGGGGCAAATGCAAGACAAACAGCTGAATAATGTAAGTTGAGTGCACTGCTTTATTTGCTCAAACAGAAGTGCCATGTCGTTAATTGTTTACAAGTGCAATTCCCCTACTGTGGCGTGAAGTACTGACAGAAGAAAAGCATTGTCCAACTCAATAAATACAAAGTATGTGTATTTTAGATCACAGGAAGCGAACAGTAAACTACAATGAGCTCAAAAACACACACAAAAACAGTGTGTATTTGAGAGATTTGAGGAGGGAAAGCAGTCTGTCTGTTGTGGTTTGTTCCTCTTCTTCACTCTCTATCCCCCAAGTGTGCGTCACACCCCGCTCTCCTCTCCTCTCCTTGAAATTCAGTCTGCTTCACTCCGCCAAACAGGCTTCGACCGATGTGGCTCAGATCCCAGCCTGCGGGGCTCTTGTGCGGCCAGCCATTAGCGCTCACGTGGAGAGCTGAGGCGAGAGGTGGGTGGCCCGACTCCCTCAGCTCCCTCAGGCTGGCCCCCGGACGTGTAGGGGCAGAGATGAAGGGGAACGGGCTGTGGAGAGCCCGGGGTGTCGGGATGGACTTAGGGAGGCAGCAGGGGAGAAAGAAGGGGTGAGGCACAGGCTGGGCTGCTGTCAGGGAACAGAGAGAGAGAGTCACATCATTCACAAACTGTAAAGGAGTGTTTTAAAAATTCAAAATAACAAACAGTATTACAATTTTTTAATCAGATTTCCCACCGTCCACATCCAGTTTCACCTGAAAAGATATTACATAGTAGTAGATGATGTTTCTTTGTGACTTGAACTGAAAGGAGATCAGAAATCTGCCGCATGCGAGCATTTAAACGTGAGATATGTGATGTCAAACTGAGTGAACATGAGGAGGATGGAAAACTGAAAAGTGATTATGTTTTACTTGGTGTTTCCTCCAACAAATAGAAATCTTCCTCCTGTTTGAGTAACTTAGTGATAGTAATAAAAACCATCCTTATCCTTTAATGCTTAGATCCAGTATCTTGGTTTTCACGTCGGTGGTCATTTTCACTCTCAGACTACCAGACACAGAGAATTTAATGCCTTTGCCGATTGCAGCAGGCACCACGTGAGACTTGTTCGGACCTGGTCGTCTGGACCTCTGACTGCTGTGTTCTTACCTCTGTCCATCACTGACCCCGCTCCTCCACACAGAGGAAGTCCGCTCTCAGCGGGGAGGAGAGAGAAGGGGAGAGGACCGCTTTGTACCAGCTGAGGGGGGCAGGGTGGATGGAGGATGAGATGGAAGATGGAAGGGTGGTTGAAATGGAAACATGGATCTTTCAGTGCAGTACAGTCTGACTCTGTGTGCACAAAATACTCAGAACACCGACTAATTGATTGACTTGTTAAATACACTGTAAATCAGAGAGTGAAACACTCAAACACTATGGATGATTGAGACATTAATCACCTCATTAACAGGAAGGTGTTCCTGATATTTTCTACACTTGTCGCCTCATTTGAAATTGAAAATGTTAAGAACTTAATTGCACTATATGATAATACGAGTTTTATTCCACACTGGGATTTCCATTCGCCAAAACTAACAGTACATTTTAAAATAGACTGCACTTACACAGCACGTTTCTACCTTAACACACGCAGCACATTCCTGCACTAATCCCTGCTCTTACAGCTTTAATCACATAATTAAACAAAAATAAAGGGCAGTAGGTAACCTAAGCCCTCGGTTTGCCTGCGAACATGATATAAGTTTAACACACTGACGCCCCTTTATATTAGAGGATCAGTCAGTTTTATATTAAACGACAAAGCTTCAGTAATGATTTCTATTCAAGTCAGTCAAATTCATATTAAATGATAAAGCTGAAGTAATTGTTTCTGTTAAAGTTGGGTCCGTTTTGAAATATTACATAACAGTGTTGAGGTAATCATTTTTTCTCGAAGTGTTGTGGAATGAAACTCTTTTTAAAGGACCACACCCACGTTTTAGGAAACTGGACAAATACAAGTTTAAAAGATGTTTGGGCTGACAATAAAAAATATATATTAAAAACATAAGGAAGAGGCCTGTTTCCCACACAGTGAAGTCCTTTAAGTTGTGATGGGAGATGTAAAGACGTGGTAATGACCTGATGTCCGGGCGGCGGTGGGTATCCTGGATAATTCACCAGGATGAGTTTGCTGAAGTTGAACTTGTAGGTGAACCTTTTTCCTTTGGTCTTGTGCAGGATGCGTTTGTTGTAGTAGTATCTGGAAGTGAAATGTTTTCTGTGTCAGACATGTGGACTGCGTGTGTCTGAGCTGGATGTGTGTATGTCTATGGTATGCACTCACGTTCCTCTGGGGCACTTTAGATAAAAGTGCTTCCCAAATGGTGTGTGGGCATTTTAGATTTTTAAATTTTAATTTGACAACATATGCTGGCGAGGAGTCCATTTTATTTACAGCATCAGCCTGAGGGAGAAGCTGCACAGAGAGCGAGGATTTCACACATTAACAGCAAAAGAGCTGTAACCCGTTGTTGTTTATGTGTGTGTACACAGAAAACATGAGTGTATGTCACAACGAATAGATCACCTTTATCTCTGGAGTTTGCATTACCTGAGCGCCCGGCTGAGCTTGTCATAGTTCATGTGCGGCTTTCCCTTCCTCTCCCCCCACAGTCTGGCCAGCCTCTCGGGGTCCCGGATGACGAACTCGCCCCACTCCCCTCCCCAGCCGATGGCCCCGCCCTCGCCCCGCCCCAGCAGCTCCAGCAGAAAGTGCCACAGCTGCACCTGTCTGGAGCCTGGAGACCAGGCCGGCTTGTAGGCCCAGTCTGGGAACAGCACTGCTGGAAAGAGGAAATAGGAAGTGTTGTGAAAATTACTGGCAAAATTTAACAGAATTTCAAGTAAATAGCAAAAGAAAATGCGAATTAATGCACCATCCACTACTGTTATATGAACATTAGGAGCCGGATCGTCGAGGTAAACAGCCGGCGGCACTAATTTTCCAGTCGGGTACTACAGTGAAGTTGAGTAGAGCAAATCTTTAATGTCCCCAAGAGACAATTTAGTGTACAAACAGCAGTCTGTTAAACCACTGCAGAAGAAGAGAGCACAACACGATGACCTCATTAAAAACAACACCAGTCAAACTTCGACTGCTGAAAAGAAAAACGTAGAAAACACGGTGGAAACGTGGCACTCCTGTGTGTTTCATGTATTCATTTTCGGCACATCCACACAGATCTCAGCTACTTTTCGTCTGTTCAGTAGAACAGAAGCTTCCGTGAACTTTGAAGTCACGTGCTTCATGTACGTCATGATTTATTCGATTTTATTCGTTTCCACTGCACTTTGTGGCAGTTTGTTTTTGGGTGGATGGGTCCCACCCTCTCATAAGCTACTTATTGTTTACGAAGCTTATTTATTCACCATTCATCTTTTGTATTCATGCTGTAAGGAAAACCACTAATCAGACTTCGGTGAATCCTGAGGAAGGCAGGTATCTCTGCGTTGTGGCATTTCAGTGGTTCAGTCTGACATTTGGGGAAAAACACTGGCTGCACCTTCTCGGTGAGACTTCAGTGAGAAGGTCGATAACACGCTCACGTCTGTGAGGTAAATATGATGGAAACTCAGCAAACAAGACGTAACATGTTAATTAGTGAGCATTAGAGGAACTGGCAGGTGGATTCAGTTACCTTCAGACAAAGCCTGGCTCACTGAGAGAGGTATCGATCTATTCATCTGACTCTTGGCAAGAAACTGAAATCGTGTATTTCCCAAAACTCTGAACTATTATTATAAGTATTTTTTTTTTTATGCCTTTATCAGAGAGACGGTGGAAAATGAAGTGGGAAGGAGAGATTACAGGTCAGGGTCAGTACTTTAAAACCCTCTTCAGGGCTCCTCAGTGTTACAGCTTTTTTTAAATGACTGATTTACACTGTGTGATCCAAGAGTGTGATGTTAGATGGTTCATTGTTTTACCAACTATATATTTATGAGCCCTTTTTAAAGGGTCTAAGTTTGGGACTAAGTTGGGGACTCACTAATGATGCTGAGCTCATGTTTTTTGTTTTTATGTATGTATGTATTTTCAGTTTCAGCTACAAGCTGCTGCTTGTGTTTCATAAACTTCACCTCATACAGTTTGACTGATGCAGGTTTAATAAATACTGAGAGAATGATGCACTTCATACCGTGTTTGAATGTCCATGAATTACTGTCCATTTGTTTCATGCATGGGAGGAATCGCTGAACATTTGTTTCAACAAGACGTGGTGTAAAACATTATCTGGGGCCGTAGAAGGGTGCACAGAGTGCGTGTGTAATTATTTATCCATTATTTTTTCTTGTGTTCATGAAGCTTTGCATTCCTGTGAGTGCAAACTAATCACTCCTTCATTATGAGAAAACAATTTCAAGCTCATTATGTTGAGTTCACAACATGATTATGTGTTTCAAAGGCGTAAGTTTCTCACAGCAGAAGAGATTTCCTCATTTAGACATAACATTTAAAAATTTATTGAGTTTAAAATGCAACTCACATCCTGCTTCTTTGGTTTTCTGATGAAAAGAACCTGGAATTTCACAAAAAAATCTTGTATGCTGTTGGAAAAAATCTTCTCTTCCAGCTATACATGAGTAAACAAACTCATCGTTTGTCATGTTGAGACAGTTTAGCTCAAGAACCAAGACAAACAAAGTTTCTTGTGATAATAAATAAATTTTAAATGAAAATAAATAGAATTAAAATTTTGAATCCCCTCTGGTCCTCGGTACAATGTACTGAACCCCACTCCTCCAATTAAAGTAAATTTAAGTACATGAAAATGACAACAATTGTGCTAAAGGGGGCACTAAAACTCACAAGTCAGAACAGGGCAACTGAGAATACTGCTCGCTGGTTTGTCAGGAGGGAGACTGCAGCATTTGTCACAGCTGACATGTTTATTGTTCCTTTGTTTTCTCATGATTTTATCTATTTTTAACCTGCTGCTGTAACACAGGCAGACACACACGGCAAAGAATGAATATATAATAACTCTTACATAAAGAGGAAGACTCTCCCACACAAATGCCAACCCACACACATGTAAATAACCAAGATGAATACTCATACACACACACAGAGGAACGCACAGTCTTACTTCTACTCCAGTAAGGCGATGAGAGGTGTCCGACTGAGGAGCTGCAGCTGCACTGCATCTGAAAACACAGAATTTGTGGTTTCGTCATCACTATGATCATCATCACAGTGAAGTCAGAGAGGTGAGAAAAGAGGGGGAAAAAACAGCTTTAAAGAAATGTTAATTAGCTGTCATGTGGTGTTTAATTTGCCATCACATCAAAGCACAGATGTACTGTAACTGATTGCTGCAGCTTCTGCTCCCAGTGTCACTTATTCGATTAAATCATCTTCACACATATTAATTTGATGACAAATCTAAACCCAGAGCAAAGACAATCTCCAGACTGTGTACTGCATCAATATCAGTATAATTGTAAGCAAATATAAGGTTTATAGCTCTCTGTCAGTTCATAATGTGCTTGGAATTACATTTACTAACGCAATAGTTGATTCAATTAGAGCAAATCTGAGACTTCTGGAGTAAAATAAATGTGTGAAAGCATCATTTTCCCTGCGGAGACTGTTTAGTATTTTCTACATTTTTCTGTAATTTCATCCCATAAACACACACATTGTCCACCCACAACAGACGCAGTGACCTTCCCTGGCAATTCGAAGCGGCAGAGACACCCACCATCTTCCCTGGAAGGCTGAAAACTCATCTCTTCAGGAAGCACTTCACATAACCCTTTTCCCCAATTGAATGATGTCTCCTTTTCTATAAGCCCTCTTCCACGAGCTGTAATATCCTCTTATCTTGGAGCAACGAAAAAGAAAGAAAAAGAAACGATGTGTCCCTTTTAGCTCTTATTTTATTTCTCCCGTGCAGCACCACACTCACACTCGATCACCGCAGGGTCACAGGGACATTATTTGGAAACCGGGAAAGCTGAGCCAAAGCATTTCACTTATAGGGCGGCATATTGACAAAACAAGTTCCAAATACTCTTTTTTCCCCCAAAAGACATTAGCAGACAACAAATTAAAACAAGAGAATAGGATAAAAAATACTGTCATGCTCTGATAAGAGCGTAAAGAAAAACACCACAGTGTTTTCTTTGCAATTTCATACAAACTTTGACATTTATTTTCCTCCCTTTCTGTTTTTTATTGGTTGTTTTGTTGCCTAACTGTAAATTAAAGCTCATTCTACTGGATAAGAGCATCAGCTAAGTGCTTAAAGATGCTAATCTAACGGCACCATCAATCTAAAGATAGCCTGAATAACACTGGATGCTGCATTAAAAGAACAGAATAAGTTGAAATCATCATGCCAGTCGAGCACAAAGGGTTGATAGAGAGGTGAGTTTTAAAAGCAGAGTTTCAGGCCTAATTTAACTAATCACTAACAAGAATTCTTCCAACAATCATCTCGTTTACAAAGAGTGGGCTGATTAAAGGCTCCTGTGGAAGAGTAATAATAATTCAATTGGTCCTGTTACCTTGATTGGAGCAGGAGTGGAAAAGGCTTCGTTAAATGAATAACAATGATCAGCTTGTCTGTCGGGCCCACTTCAAGTCTGGGAGCGCTGAGGGATGGATGGACCGAATCTTAAAGCCTCTATCTCATCTCACCCCTAACCACACGCTCGCTCCCCCCCAACCCCTCTGCCCTCTCGTGTAACATCCCTCCCCCTCTCCCCCACCTCCCAGAATTAGGGAGACTAGGTCAAAAACAAATGATCTAATGCTGATTACATGGTTCCAGTTTTTGGGAAAAGGCATTGAAATCAGAGAATGTTCTGCATTTTTGCATGAAAAATGACTGAAACAATGAATCAATACACAAAAATTTTCCATCTCTGTTTATCTTTTAAATCATTAATCAAGAAAAAATCTGTGAGAATTTGCTGCTTTTCCTTGTTTTAAATCACTGTAAATTGGATATTTGGGGATTTTTAACTGTTGGTCAGACACAACAAGCTATTTAACGACATGAACTCTGACTCTAGGAAATTATCAAGGGCATTTTTCATTTTTTCTTTTTATTTTTTGACTAAGCAAAGAATCATTTAATCAGAACATCTCTCTGGGTTGTTTGTGAGCAGAGATGGGTCGAGGTCAACAGCTGCCATTTCCCAAAGTGAAAAGGGCAACGGTAAAATAAGCTTAGATGGTCACCATTACAAGTGAGAGAGTAAAGTCTTTGACCTGAAAAGAAGCACAAGGAAAAAGAAAAAGGTGAAGTTACTTTTCTTCCACGTCAGGATCGGAGCGTATGAGAGTGAGCCGGGGGTGGTGGGGGTGGCAGGGGGGAGATATGATTGAGTGGAGTGAAGGTGACTGGAGGTTTTTCCTTGGCTGAATCAAATAAGTGATGAACTCAATACCAGAGCCACACTTTACTCCACTACAGCTGCTTTTCACTGGACAAGGAGTGACTTTCTCCAAGGTCAACAGGCTGTTCAATACTCTGCCGCACAGGCTCAGGAGGCTGTTAGAGGTGGAGGCAGCGGTGACACACTTTGCTCGAGCTGACTCCTGCTGACTCCCTCAAGTCCTCCGGTCTCAATTTTGGGAAACGTGTGTTAGATGAGAAGATTAATACCACTGTATAATGTTAAGTATTTATATATAGTATCACAAAAACTAGGCTGTTGTTCTGGTAGCTCTGTTGTTGGATCAGTACCAGTACTGTGAATTTTAAAGTTTTAATCAGCACAGATTGGAAAACAGGTGAGAAGAAGAACTGCACAGATGAATTGAATCTAAATGTGTGTTTTACAGAGTTTTTCAGTGAGAGGTGGGTTACAGGTTAATTCAGTACTTTACTCTAAGTCACTTTGTGTGTGTGTGTTGCTGTGTCGCTGTTTGTAGGTGGATTAGCAGTGATTTAGCTTTCTCTGCAGCAGAAAAGGAGACAGGAAGAAAAGCTTCCAGCAGCAATCCATTTAGGCTTATGATGTACGTGCATCCATATACATTCCCGCCTTGCTCACACACACACACACCCACACACACTTATCGCCCCTCAGATGTGATAGCTGACACCGGAGGCTTTTAATTCCAGTGTAAATACAAATACTCTCCCAGACAGCTATCAATTATGCATGCCGCTAATTGAGTTGAATGTTGTGCTTTTAGCAGCCCGGGGACCCTGGGTCACACACAGAAAACCTGAAACCAAACACACACACACACACACACACACACACACACACACACACACACACACACACACACACACACATATATTTATATATTTATATATTTATACGTATGCACTTGTGAGAACCCTCGCTGATAACATTCCTTCGCCAGATTCTCACTTTAACCTTAATAGACCGTAGCAGTGATTTTGCATGCTTCAGCCCATTTACTTTACATTAAGAAAACTTTACAGTGCTGCAGTGTTTCCATGCTCTACATGGTCACTGGTTTCCATTCATTTCCATAGGGTATGAAAATAGTTAGCAGACTCATGAAACTTGCCTGTGTTGTGTAATCCATCACAGTAAATGTTAAGTTTGCATTAATTTAACAGTTATATTATTGTTTTGAGGTAACAGTGGTAAATATTGCACTTAAACTGCATTACCATGGAATGTTAAGAAAAACAATAATGCAGATTTGATGTTCACTGTGATTGCTCAGCTCACACCAGTTTCATAAGGATGAAAATACACAGCAAGCTTTGGAAAAGCTAAAACCAAAAAACTTGGAGTGGCTACAATAAATTGATGTTTTCATTGTTAATTGTTCTTTCAGTTATTGAAAAATTACTGAAACGATTAATTAATTATGAAAATAGTTACCGATAAATGTTCTGTCAACTGACCCAATAATTTAATCTTAAATTAATATCAAAAAGACCGTTCCTTCCGTGGAAATAATCTCCACTCAGGTTCTTCTTTCTTGCTTATTCTGGAGCTTTTGACCATATCACACAGTCTTCGTTTAGCTCATCTTCCAAGTCAGCATGGACCAAAATAACAAGACACCAAGACAAGTTTCCATAGTTCCATGACTATTAAGCAGCCTGCTGATGAAGGCCATGCCATGTAGGTAAAAGCTCTAGAAACATGAAAGTCTGCGCACGAGAGCATGAGCCTTGTGTGTAGATTGTTTTGTCAAAAGTTTTCAGGTGCTTCAGTCCCAAACCTTCCCTTTGAAGCGGTGAGGACCGGCAAAAACATCCTGAGTTTCCAAAAATGTTCCCACTCAACCACCTAAACCTCAAATTGGTTGAAGCACAAGAAGTTACACACACACACACACACACGCACACGCACAGACAAACACACACACACACACACACACACACAGACAAACACACAACACCCACATCCACAACAAAGGAAGAGTCTTCACAGTGAGTATAAAAGCTGACAGTCTGGAAATTGAGCCTTTGGACTGATGGAGCCGCCCAGGCAGCATCCAGAACCAGATGACAGAGAGAGAGATTTAAACAAATGGGACGAATATTGAGGCGAGCAGCGTTGTCAGGGGAATATTACTGTAAAGATGTAATATAAACACAGCATTGTAAGAGGAAAACCCTCTTCCCTGCCTTATTTACTCTTCGGCATCTCTGTGCCAGATATTGGCCCAGTCTATCACCAACAGAAGCAGTGAAGAAAAAAAACAAATATAATGAAGGACTTCTGCCTGGGTATAATAAGACTTCATATTCCCTGAGGGGCAATTTAGGTAGCAGCGCACAAAAACGGCCCTCAGACGACGGGAATTTGCTTTCCACCAAGATTGTCATCCCCTTTTTTCTCCTTTCCTTCAGAGAGTGGCATTATCTCCTCTGTGGCAAACTGTGTGTGTGTTTGTGTGTGAGGATGAGGAGGATGAGGATGAGGAGGGAGGGAGTAGGGGTGGTGGTGGTTAAGTCTGGATTTGATCCCCTCTAAAAGAACTGTTTGTTTTACAGCTGACGACCCTGGAGTTTAATCTGGTGCTTAGCTGCCTGCTCAATCTCTCCTCTCCTCCGTCTCCCTACATCCTCTCGTCCTCCCTGCCTCTCTCCTTCCCCTTCATCTCTCTTTCTCACTCACTCAATCGTATCATCCTCTCGAAGCGAGTTAACCCACCCCCTCGCACCACCACCTCTCCATCATCATCCTTCTCTCCATCCTCCATCCCCTGTCATCTCCTTATTTCTCTCCTCTTTCTTTGTAGTGCCAGGAGCGCTTGTATGCAATTTACATTTAACTGGATCCATCAGGTTGTGTGTTATGCGTAAAATTAAGCGGCGTTACATCATACAGTACAGTGGGTGCATGTATGTGTGTGTGTGTATGTGGGAGGATGGTGGTTTCAGGCCCTGAAATGTGTCCATGTGTTTGTGCTAGGTTCTCCAAATGTGTGTGTGTGTGTGTGTGTGTGTGTGTGTGTGTGTGTGTGTGTGTGTGTGTGTGTGTGTGTGTGTGTG
>JBBMJY010000006.1:19304614-19336560 GCA_037833715.1 Toxotes lorentzi
GTGGCGATTTGTGTGCGAGAGGTTCTCTAGGTGTGTGTGTGTGTGTGTGTGTGTGTGTTTGTGTGTGTGTGTGTGTGTGTATGTGCGTGCGTGTGTGTGTGTAAGTCAGGAGGACAATAGCGAGAGTGTATGTTAAACAGGATGATGGAATTGCAGCAGATGAGGGTCATGCTCCAGGTCTTAAGGGTCAAATCCTGTTAGAAGTAAGAGGGATCAAGGCTTTAGCAAGTCGCTGCCTTTTTTACTGCTGCAATATTCACTGACAGGGTGCAAGAGGGGCTCTGTGAGTGTGTGTGACAGACATTCGGAAAGAGTGTGTGCGGCCATGGAGTAGCTTCAAACAGTCAAACGGTCTGATTTTACACATAATAAATAAAACAGATGTAGAAGAGACAAGAAAATGACAGGTTGTGCATAACCAGTCGAAAAATACCCCGTAACATAGCCCTGATTTATTCCACTCTATCAGACAGTGTTGTATATTTCCTGAATAAGATTGTTCCCACCCTGTATTCAAGCTACTTTATGTAATGTGGACACTTAGTGACATAGTCAAGACTGTTTTATGGCTTCACTATTCATAAAATGGAAATATTCTAAATGTCCTGAAACGCTGGAAACAGCTAGTATTTAACATAAAGTTCTGCAGGTTTGAACAATGTTTGGAGAGACAACATGGGTTTGTACTGTATGACCCACTGATTCATAAATCCATTACTAATTCAAGTGTTCATACATGGAGAAATCAGGTTTCTTTAAGCTGCATTAAGTCTTGAAAAATGGTTGATATTTGTATCTCTGGGTGCTTGAATAACAATCAAAACAGAACACTTACTGAAGTAATATCACACAAATAAACCTAACTAATTCTAATCAAATGAACCTGGAGAGTTCGAGAAGGTTCAACAGGAAAGTCGAGTGACTTGGACTGGAATCGAGTCATGATTACACTTCATTACAGTTCAAACACTGGGCAGACACAGTTGTTCCAGTCATCCAGTCAGGAGCAATTTGGGGTTCAGTGTCTTGCTGAAGGACACTTTAACATATGGTCAAAATGAATGGACAACCTGCACTGCCAACTGCGATACAAACGCCTCATAAAGCAGCGATGTGATGACTTTGTGTTATTAAGATCTGTTGTCCAAATTATTGATTCACGGCAAATTAAATGAATTGAAAGCTAAGAAGTTCAGTAGTTAGATAACTCAGTGGATCACAGGTCAAAGCACTCAACAGTGATTTGATCATTGTATGTTTGTCATGTTTTTTGTTATAAATAAAAAATCACTAATACGATAAAGGAAGCAAACAGAGATGCAGCAGGTTATGTTTGTATGTGAGTTCGAGGAAATGTTCAGATGAACAGAAAAAGGAAAAATAAAAATAAAAATAAATAAAAAAATAAGTAATAAGATTAAAAAAAAAAGAACAAACATCTAAGAAATGTTTTCAATACTACAATATAATTTCAACCTCATTTCCAACCTCTAGCTTCACTTATTCTTTGTTTTATTAGGCTACATTTTCTCTCAATACCAAATTCCTCCTGAAATTTGGCTTCAAAATCACTCATGGCATCCAAAATAAAAGCAGCTTTGTCAAATGTCTATGATGCAAAAGCCATTACCATTCACGTACTGGATTTATTGTACTGCGGCGTTTTCAGTGGCTCAGGTCGTGCTGTTAGAGAAATAATTATCCTCCAAAAGAGCACGTTTCCCAATGACTGGATTAGTCAAATGGCAATGAGCAAACGGATTCTCAGCTGTGAAGTGATATGCAAAGAGCATTGTCTGCAATAATAAAAATGTGATATTACAGAACAGTTCATACTGTACTAAACAGCTGCACAAGGCAAAATGGATGTAGTTGTGACCGTCGTGATCCAAGAAAGGCACAAATAAGAAGACAAAGATTTACACTGTGTGAGGTTTCCTTTCTGCTTCCTGCCTTAAACCATCTTATGAATCCCACAACAGCTGAATTGTCACCGAAGTGTCTCACAAGGGAAAACCATCAAGATGGCAAAGAGACAACTGGAGTGGAGAGGTAGAGACAGCCATGCTCCCAAAGGAGGTAAAGCTGAATAATATCATGAATGAAAATTAAATCAATAAAATGACAATAAAAATGGACCTGAAGCACTTTGAGCAGGATTGTGTGTCCACGTGAGAAAGAGGCTGAGTGTGTGTTACACAATGAAAGCAGACTAATGCCCTCTCACTTAAAACCAGGAGGTTATGGGACCAATTGTCTTCCTCTCTGTTTTTTTCCCCTTTTTCTCCTTCACTTTCTGGTCTCTCAGCCTCCCTGGTTTGTGCTGATCTCCAGGGAGCTGTGGTTTCTGAAAGGTTTCTCATTGTCCTTAATCCCTCCATCTCTTTGTGTCCAGGCAAAAAATATATCCGCATGAAACTCAAGAGGCCGACAGGGGCCAAGTCGTGTGAGAAAACGATGAGCTTCTTTCCAGCATTTTGTGGGAATATAAAAAAAAGACAACAAGGAGAGGAGCTCCTCCTATGAAAACGAATTTGGTCTCTTTTTAAAGCGCAGCACAAAGCTTCAAATTAGTGGTTCTAAAATTGGAGTCTTTCAGGTTCACCAAAAACAGGAATGGTTTGACTTCTCTCGTTTTAATAAGCAGGAATTATCCCAATTAAGAGAGCGGATGACAGCTTTAATCACAGGTTTCAGTTTCCAACATTATCTCCAAACCTACTCTGAAGGCAGTTTCCATTTTAAAATCAAGAACATGTCTGAAAAACATCACAGGTGGGGGGTACGCCATGGGTAGTACATACCCCAAAGTTAGTTGGCGGGGATATGTGGGAAGGCTGAGGGTTAGTTCAAATAATTTGGAAAAAAAAAATACAGAAATTATGATTTAATTTAAAAAGAACTTACATTCACATATTTAGTTTTTATTCATTTAGCAGACACTTTTGTTGGAGGAGACATTTAATGAGTTACTGACAAGTCAAGCCACAACAGATCGAGATGAAGACCAAATTGATGTGATGCTGATATTTAGTATGTTTACATCATAATTAGTTAGTGTAAAGAATAAATATCAGAGAGTTTAAAGTAACGGATAAATGGTTGAAAAGTCCAGCTTCAGCCAATCTGAACTGTTGCACTAATGCAAACTTGACCAACCCGACCCAAGCATCCACACTTCAACTCATAGTTTTTAACATCCAGCTCAAAATCCATTGAAAACACCTGAGTGGAAACATGGCAGCAGCGTAGATCGAGAGACACCTGAGCTCATCTGTTAAGGCCGTGACTGTACATCACATCCAACAGGTGCTGGACAGAAGCAGAACAAGAGAGGTGGTCTGCACACTGAAAACTGCAAGCTCCCAAAAAATCCATCAAGCATGTTTGCTTTTAAACATGGCATCAAAAAATCCACAAATTTTTTCATACATCTTGTAAGTAGATAAAAAAAAAAACTAAAATGTTTAGAGATCAGACACAGTCAGCTGTTTTGTACATCATCATGTCTTTATTTGTGTGTAAACAAACTCTGAAAAGAGCATCAGCCAGGTTCTTGATTATTGGCATTAACATGATTGATATCTTTTGCAGTCATGGATAAAACATGGTCACTCCACTGCAAAAAGGTCTTCTTAAACAAGTCATGTCATCTTCATTCTGTCCTATAATCCTACTTTTACTTGTTCCCAGCGCAGTCTCAAAAATGAATGCATAACTTGAAACTGGAATTCAGAAAAGAAAATGAACAAATGCCCTTGGACCAGTCTTGAAGAAAGTGAAATAATCTCACTCCACAATAAATAAGATTTTAGGACTTAATAAAATGACTTAATTGTTAAAGTGGCCCTTTTCTGCAGCGCGCATAATAAATAACATGACACTTCCATTTGAACTGTCCTGGAGCTCAGTTCGGTCTACCAGGGTAACATCATCTCATCTTACTTGGTGTATGCAGTGTTTCTCACTACTGTATAAGGTGCTGGGTGTGTGTGTGTGTGTGTGTGTGAGAGAGAGAGAGACAGAAATGTCATTGCTCAGGAATGTGATTCGGTCACCGACATCGTTTGCCGGTGTGAGTATGTTGATGCGTTTCTGTTTGTGGTTAAGATTTGGACACGACCGTGTGTCCAGAGGCTTATTAGGTTAGTAGTTCATCATCAAATCATTAAATATGTAACAGGTGAAGAGCTGCAAAAATAACCTTCTTAAAAATAACAAAACGTCTGCAGCGATCACAGCAGTAGTGTTAAGCTCGGACTGCAACATAATTTGTTTAGTCACTTCCAATGTACATAAACAACAAATATATTTACAATCAAACAAAAAAAAACACATAATTCATTAACACAAAAAAAAACATCACCACATTCAGAACCACAGACGAGTCATTATGGGGCCTACACGGAGTGAGAACGTACCGTGTAGTGTGTGTTTGTGTTTATGTTACTGACCTTTTCTGAACGATATCAAGCTTTGAGCACTGGGTGGAGCTTCCCTCTTATTCTATTTAGCTGAAAGCTCCATCAGCAACTGACAAATCAGAAAGCTCAGCCTCCATCTTCAGTGACAACACAGGACACATTTTCACCATGAATGGTCCCAAATGCAAAGTGCTGACTCAGCTGAGCTGTATGGTCTTTTCATGGCAATTACAGGATCTTTTTTGAGCTCTGATGCATTTAGATATACATCCCAAAACTTTTTTAGGATTGCTATCAGACGCTTACAAAAGCCTGAAGTACTGTATTTGTTTGTTTTCCCATTTTCAAAACATACAGACTGCCTGAAAATTCTGCTCTAAAGCTTCCTGCCAAGTCAAAGGCAGCGCAGTTTGTAAGAGTGAAAATGTACAACCAACCACAGAAAGCAAATCTCAAACACTCATTATACTCTCAGGGTTTTGTGGGTATGAGAAGGCAGACATTGATGTCTAAAAGCCGATAGCGCTTTGTATTTTGCTTCATGTTCTGGTCTGTTACAGAAAGCCGAGCAGAATGAAATGAACTCAGGTCAAACCATTTAGAGGCATGTAATAAAATAAATCTCTCTGCCGGAAATCAGTGGAAGAGCTATGCCACATTTTGCTGTTTATGATATGTCAGCTGAAGATATGTGATAGACGTTTGGATTGAGATATAATGGGGAAATAATAATAAAAAGATATTTAAAAACAAAATAAAAAACAGTAAACATATTGGCTATAGGTTGAATCACAGAAAAGATGTAGCTGTTGATTTGGTTACACTCTATCAAGACCAGGACAAAATATTAAACTTTCATGCAAAGTGGCACGTGTGTCACTTTTTTCCTTCAGTGAAAAAAAGGACAACGGTTTGGAGAAAATGTGTTCACGGATCTGTCTTTGAAGAGAGAGGCTGGAATGTCTTTGACAAACTGGCTTCTGAGCCGTTGCAACTCTCAGAAGCAAAAGAGCATCCTTTTTTTGTTGTGTACCGGTGTGCATTCGTGTGTGTGTGTGTGTGTGTCTGTGTGTTGAATCCTTCTATCACACCTCCTTTTAAGGCTTTCAAGCTGCTTTGGATCAAAGTCAGTCCCAGGGGATAATTCAGCATAAACACTGAGTTCAGACACATCATAGCCTACCTTCACATGCTGCTGAATTCAATTTTTCAGACACATTTCAACACCTACTTGATCTTTTGATTCACAAAAGGAGGCTGATGTCCCTCCAGTCACTCCAGTCATCTTCTACTGGCATCGATTTTTTTTTTAGCTTCATCTGCCTTCATCGACGTTTTCACAAAATAATGTGTTTCTCTGTTTTTTAAAAAAAAATGTTAAATGCTGGAATGCTAAATGTAATGTTAATGGGCTGAAAAGGGACAATAACACCCCCCTCCCAAAAACAAAAAGGAAAGAAAAAAGGGCGATATTCACATCTAAGACTTAACTTTAAGCCCTAGAAGTTGCGAGAGCGCAACAGATGTGCCACAGACTAAAGCCAAAATTTATAAACAGCACAGGGGGAAAGAGAAGAAGAAAAAAAAAGGGTTAAAAATGTTAAAATTAACCCCACACTGGCCACAAGATTAGAATAGATTAACAGTACATTAGGCTAAACGCGTCATCATAATTACTGATAGATATATAGCAGTCAAAGCCACCGCCATCCAGTTTTAGAAACACATTTGACTAAAAGGGAAGGAACAGGAGGAGGAGAACGTTTTTCTTTCTGGAGATGGATTTAAATAAATATTCTGTTTTTTGTGGGTTTTTTTTTTTTGTTTTGTTTTTTTGTTGTTTTTTTAAGCCATCTTTCCTCCTGCCTGGCAGGCTGAGAAGAGGGTGCCGCAGACTTGGAGGAGGCTCTATGTGAAGTTCTGGAGGGGCTGGCTGACCCTCATGCAGGCCCAGTAGAAGGCCCGAGCCAGGGTGACGAGAACCAGGAGCAGCAGCACGGCCCACGAGGCGTAGATCCCCTGGTAGGTCTGAGCCTTCACCCACGTTCCAGCCTGCAGAGAGAAGAGGTTTTAGAAATTCAGATGATGCTCATAAAGCCTTTTAAGGGAACAGAAAACACACTGAGTGTGTTATGGTGATTATAATGAATCAGCTCAAGTCCAACCAGGCTAAATGCAAGGAACCAGAGAGCTAAAGCTATAATTATGTTTGAAAATGTTTTATGCATTTATTATCACACCCATTTATGATGGTTTGAACTGCACCAAATTCCAGCCAAGAGTCCAGTGATTTCCACAGATTTAATATGAACTGATCACTGTTTACTCCAACTAGGGCTGCAACTAACAATTATTCCTATTCATTCATTAATCTATCTATTATTTTCTGAATTGGTCTACAAAACACCAAAAATATGTGAAAAGTGCTCATCCCTAGAGGCCGAGGCGATGATATCAAATGTCTTTTTTTGCCCCACTAACTGTCTCAAACCCAAAGATATTCAGTTCACTGTAATGTCAGACAAGTTAATGCAGCAGATTCTGACATCTGAGAGGCTGAGGCAATCAAATTTGTTTAGTATCGACTAATTGCTACACATTTTCATTACACAAGAACATCACAAAGACAGTAAAACAGACAAAACGTTTAGTTCAGTTCACGTATACATAGGGACTAATCCACCTGCACCAGAATGATGCAATGACACTGAATTTCACTTTTTCTAATGCACAATTTCTCATGGAAGAGCTCATATTCAGGGCTGAAGAGTGACAGAGGGGTAAGAGAAAATGGCTTTCCCATCAAGTATGAAGTGTGCAGCTGCTCAGAAGAAAATTATTTAATGAAGATGGCAAAAACGACTCTGAGAAAACCCATAGAGATTTTCTGAGAATATGGAAATATGAATGTGAACGCTTTCAAAGTCACAGCAGTAGAGCAAAGCTAATACGGATATGAAAAGTCAAAATTAATGGACCTTGATTTAAGAAGCATTTGCATTGTTGTGCTGCTCTCAGGAATACCACAAATTCCTGCAGTAAAGAATATTATTTCGTGTTTTGACACACACGAGGCACAGATGATGAACGCTATTCAGAATGAACCACCAAGCATGATTAGGTCCAGGACTGGAGGCAGGTTTTGTGTATGTTATGTTTCTGTGTGGTTGGAAGAGAGAGTGAAAGATGACTGTGTCTAGTTTTAGCAGTTTTTTTTCCCACTGTTAAAGAAAAGATAATAGACAAAACTAAATAATGGAGTAATTGCTTGCACATACAGAAATACATATTTACCCCGTTTGCATTATTACAAATTATATTAAATTATTATTTCATCAAATTTGACCTTGTAGAACTGTTTCTTCTCAAGCCTGAGTCTTATTTCCCTCCGTGTTTCTGCCTCCTCTAAACGTCAAGACATCCAGATCAGCTGTCGGCCTCATGTTCAATCCCTTTACTCCTTTTCATCCCTTCTTCTCCGACAATTTAATCGATTTTGTTACTTCTGATTGTGCCCTCACTTCTTCACTGCCTTCATTTAAAACCACTGCTCTCATATTTAGGATTAAATTCAGTCTGGTTTGATCTGTTACTTGTCTTTGCTTGTTGCTGTTTATGTTTACAGATGCAATGCACACCTCTAAGGATTAAACTGTCAAAGCTCTCTTCTCTTGGACCATTCTTATAATTAAAACCACCTTTTTATGTCATGTTGTGACATTTATTCCACACCACCATTATGCAGTGCTGTCAGCACAACACATTTATTGTCTGCACATTGCTTACTGTTCCCCATGCTGGCAGGCACGTATGCCTCTTGTATTCAGTGTGTCTTTACTGATTTGCGTGGTTTAGTGCTCCTCCTGCACCCTCTGCTGTTCATGAGGCAGAATGTCTCAACTATCATGTTTATTTTTAAACCTTTGCACTCCTCATTTTCTCCCAATTTTCTATAAAACTGTGGTCTACTGTATAATTCAGGAGAATATTCTCCTGTTGAACTCTTACTCCAATCTTTTAAATAAGAGCAACAACATAACAGAAAACGTAAAATGCACTGTGAACCTCGACAGGTTCTTTGCACATCAAAGTGAGTGTAAAAGAAGAAGAAGAACTGAAGGTCAAGAAAGTTTCTGTTCAGCTATTCAGTTGTGTTGAAGCTGGTGTTGCAACCTGAACGCAGCTTACAGTTAAACTAGGCTGTTTGTGCTGTATCTCACTGACAAATAGAGGCCTGTCACACTGTGTCTGGAGAGCCGCTGCGAGGTGCACATCCTCCATGTTAAACAAGCCACAACAAAGGCAGAGACTGTAATCACATTTCTTCTTCCTGCTACCTTTGTTTTATCAACAATTGTAAGGTTTTCACATGATATAGCAAAACCGAGGACACATTTAGAAAGGATGAGACAATAGTTTCAAAATGTTTTCTGTCATTTCACCCTTTGTTAACTATGTTCAGCCAACAGGTATCAGTCTCCTGGATGTCAGTGTGTGGCGTCTGGTGGTGTCCACTCACCATCAGCCCGGCGGTGGAAATGCTAAATAGCAAGCAGAGTAGAAAACACCACAAGCTCCGCCTCCGGGGATACCTCTGACCAATGGAGGAGCTTCAGGTCCAACAGAGAAGAGAAATGCAGAAATTAGGAAATGGAACCAAATGCAACGTCATGATAAAACCCTGTGTTATACCCTGAAATAACATACAAAGGATGATTATGATACACCTGCAGAAATACAACTTCAAGCAGCACCTGTCCAGGTTCAGTCCAGGTTTTGGGCTATTTTGAATGTGACAAACTGAAATCTCATGACCAAAGCTGTTCATAAAGACCGCTAAGGCACACCTGTGTATTGCAGTAATATACCCAACACACTGGCACATCTCTTTTCAGCGCCTTCTGAAGCTAAATGCTGAGAAAGAAGAAACAAGGCAACGTGTTGCTTTGCACGCCTGACAGACTGAGGGAAATTACCTGTAAGGTCGGTTCTGATTGTTCAGTGTCAGCTGAAAACTTTAAACTCTGAAGACACTCGCCCGCTCTTTTTAAATGTTTTTCTTTTTTAGTTTTAATCCACTGTTCTGCATGAGTTCCTAATCAAAGCATCACCAGAAACAGCCAATTAAACCATAATATCAAAACATAATATTACAGATACGCCATACTTGAAATAGTTGCAATAAATACTGACTCAAGAAGTGATTCTGCATCACATCTGGTTATGCCTGCTAATTCCTGTCCCTAAAGCCCCATAAACTTTGCTCCTCATGTTAAGAAGCTTATGTAGCTAGTGACACAGGAATGTGGTTAGTGCCTGAATTCAAAGAAAATCCTGAGGTACAAAACATACATGGAGCAAAATCCCAAAGATTAGAAACCTCATGATATTACAAGACATGTAAACACATTGAGGCTGGTGGGAAAAATGTGTTACATTTGAGGTTAGAGACAAAGTCACATAAGGTTTGATTCACAGAAAAACACAATGCGTTTACCGTCTTAGAGAAAGACTGTGAAGCCTCTACCTGCTCACTCTTTGTTAGGTTACTCTAAATAAAAGCTTTCAGGTAAAGACATAAATCTAAAGTACTGTGAGAATGAGCTTATAGCTACTTACACTTTCCTGCAGTGTGGGCACCTGGCCAGCGTCCGGTCGGTGAACTCTGTCCACTGAAATTACAAAGTGAAAGACTTGAGCTTCAGTTTTTTCTGCTAAAAACTAAAAGACATGTTTGTGAAAATGATAGTTATGGTGAAGACAAAACTTTAAGTACCAGCATTACATAATTCTCAACACCAGTGTTTTTGCTGCTGCTTACATTTAACTCATGGATTCAGACGTCGTTAACTCTCAATGTAAATCTGTCTTTGACACTGCTCACAATAAAAACACAGAGTTAAAATAAATCAGGAAAAACAGATGAGGTAAGTGTGGCTGTGCAGGAAATAGAGAAGAGAAAATATATGCAGGTGTTAAAGAGCAAAGCTCTTCACTGGTTGTTTAGAACGTGTTAATGGCAGCTGGAATGAATGACTCTTTTATTGTGTTGGTCCTGGCCAGGAGGACAAGAGGAGTTGGAGTGAGTTACGGGGGGTGTATGAAGGGCACTGTGTGATAAGGGCTGTCTGCCATCGAACTGAATGGATGCAGAGAAACCTGCATATTACAGTAAAGCAACAAACTATAGATTATAGATTAACCTTCTATAGGGACTGTAACAGTTCAAGCTGACCAATGATCCAAAACATAAAGACATTCAATCTGCAATTATATAAAAGATTAAATTCAATTAAATAATAATTAATCTCAGTGCTGTATACAAGTTCAATGCAAATCCGCACTGATGGAGCTAGTACTTTGACTGCATGTACGTCATGCAGGTAATATACAACTTCAGGTCTAATTCCTTATTCAAATATGCCTGAAGTTGCATGGATTGATGACATACGTAGAAATTTAACACAACCATCCCAGTTCTTGCCAACAGGCGCTGCGTGTCACACAAAAAAATGAGAAAGAAAAATAGCCTTCTCGCAGGGTGTAGACATTTATTTCCCCCCTAACGTTGGGGTGTGATACATCTGTAAACCCTGCAGAGCAGACTACACTGCGTATGCTGTACATTCTTCTTGTTCTGACAGAAACACTCTGTATGGGAAGCACAGAGAACATTATCACTAGATCTGCGACAAAAGGATCACTGCAACGCCACCCAGGGCACAGATTGGTATTTTCATTCAGCTTCCCTGTCTTTAAGACGGTAGGAAAGGTCCAACTGAATGCTAAACATCCTGTACTATCCATCTCAAGTCTTTTTACAGCTGTGTTCTCCTCTTTCTCTGGCTGCACCTCCCCCTCTTTTCACCATATATTCAAGCCATCTTTACCTGCCCCACACATTGTTAAAGGGCAGTAAGTTAAATTTTGACTTCCCCTTTAGCACAAAATGGCCAGAATATATCAGGAGAGAGCTGATAGGGTTATTGATCTACACCAATAACTCACCATTTATTTGACCTAGTGCTCGAGAGTTTTGGCTTTTCAATAATTCACTTTTCTGGCTGCGCAGCAGAACATTTCACAACAAAAATCTTGCAGGCCTACTGAAGCTGTCACAAAATATTTCAGCTACCGATGATAAAAGCCAAAATAGGAAATGCCAAAGCAGTTTTATTATTCAGCTAGTTTGCATGGTAATGCATCACCTCTCCCAGAACATTTTAATTGGATCCTGGCTCTCTGTAGTGAATGTGATTTCATTGGTTGTGTCTTTTGCAGGTTTATGTCAGTCAAAAAGACAGGAGAGGTGGTGCCAGAGACTTAATAAATAGTGGCTGTAATGATGCTGCAATTCCCACTGATTGCCATGGAGGTTGATAAAGGTAATAAATTCATGTGTTTTTGAATAAAACCAATATTACAGATACCACGGTTAATAATTTGAGTCATTTTTTAAAAAAACCTGTGTTCAGCAAATTATCGATGTTGGCTCTTCTGTATTTTAGCAATAAAACTTAAAAATCTATGAAAGGAATCCAATGACATTTAGTAAACACACACAGAAGGTAAAGAGAAATTTCATTAGAAGCTCTAAAAGCTAGGAAGTGGACCTTTGAGCTCAGACTACTTTGTTACAGGCACTGTCAGGTCAAGAATTTTGATTTTGAGAGAGCGTGGTACCAGGAAGGTGTTGCTGCAGTGTCCACAGGAGACGCGGGCCCCGGCTGGCTGGGGGTCAGGACTTGCCGGACCAGGATGAACAGGACCCAGATTAATTATCCTCTTACTGTGAAGAGACAGACCCACACATCCACACCACAAAGGGTTCAAGAAATTATTTAGCGTTTAAGATAACATTCATTGCCTGATGCTGCGAGCACTTGGTTCATTCTGCTGACGTGGGAAGGCTGACGACAGATTCACTATTTTGGATCCATCAGCAGCCAATCCTCTCCTTACAACTAACACTGCTTTTCTACAACCACAGACAGCTTTAGTCAGGATGCCTGGTTCCAATGCAAAACAGTGAAACTGGAGGTAACTCTCAAGAGCAACGTAATGCAGGAAAAGTGGCCTATGAGGAATACTTCCAACCTTTTGGGATCACTCTCACAAAATGGGCAGCCTGTTGTCAGCTGTAATAAAACCAGGAGTGTGAACAGTTCCATCAGAAACTGGTTGAGTGCAGAATCCTGCTACTCAACTATGAAAGAAAAAAGTTTGTTTTTTTTATGCCAATAAAATCTGTATCTCTTCCTATTTTAAAGGGCATTACTGATAAAAATGTCACAGCTCAGATACAGTCATTAAATAATTAACAAAGTTAAAACAGAAATTAATTTCAGGAACAAGATTCCTCCTTTGTTTGATTGGCCATAAAATGTGCAATAATGTCAAAGCAAACGACTGGTTAAAGGGTAAGTGATGGGAAGTTTTTGTTAAACACATCAGGACATTTCATGAAATTATTTTTTGCTTCGAATTAACATGCAAACCCTAATTAGCCCAACCTTATGAGCTGCACTGAGGCTGACAGAGGAATCATGGATTTTTACGACTAGAGATTTTGTGATGTACAGTTTAAAATTATACATATTTACATAGCAGCAGAAAATTAAGAGGGGGGAAAAAAAAGAAAGAAAGAATACGGATGGCTAAAAATGTTGCTCCTGCACATTTTATGCCTCGGGCATAAACAAGGAGTCTTATCTTTCTGAGCAATTACATTAGGCTGCAGTAGCATGATGTTCAGATGAGCTGCCAAAGCGGTACTTTTTCAGTGACATCAGCCTCGTGTTTTTGACGATAAAAATCCCAACGCTTTGGCAGCTCTTTGACCTGTGAAAAGTGGTCTATGGCTTTTTTGTTTTACAAGTTTTCTGACAGAAGACAAGAGAAACTTTTCTTTCCCAAACTGTATATGAACTGTCAGCAGCCCTGTAATGTTTTCTTTACGCCCTGAAAAATTTAAATTGCCACACAAGTGACGTTTAGTTTTCCAGTTCACTTTCAACTGTTTCTGTTCTAAAGAGGCTTCTCTGCTGATTCTGCCCTCTGATATTATAATATGAATGAATTTGCCAAGTGTGCATTTGTTTGGTAGCTACTCTGCAGGAATTTAGTGCATAATTAAAGCAGATACATGCTAAATGAATTCTGCTATTTTTTTTTCCAGCAGTAAGGTGTAGATTGTATATTAAATCTTTACATAATCCCCAACCCTGAATAAAATATGGATTAAAATGAAACCACACACAATACATTCAGTATATTACCCATACAGACACACCTTATAATATTGACAACATGCAAAAGTGAAACCCATGACGTGGCTGTTCTAATGAGGCTGTTATTTCCTCATCCGGCTCGCTAAGCACTGCATGTAAACTGCGCTGGGAGCACAGCCTTAATTGAGGAACTGCTGTTCCCAGTGCACCTTGTTTCCTCTGCTTCACTTCTCTCTCACACAGATACACAGTGTTCTTGCAGTCGCACAGTGGTGTGCACACAAACACACACATACTGACATAAGGAAAGAATTTTTCACCAGTATGGCCGGGGACAGGCGATCCTCTGGGAAGTGACTTTGCAGATGAGCAGACAGTTGCAGGGGCAACGAACGTACTTCTTCCCTGCTGGGGCATTCTTAATGGGCTGCAGAGGGAGACAGAGACACACAGGAGATAGAGGTAAGAAGACGGTAGAACAACGAATTGGAATAGGAGTAGATAACAACCCACTAATTCTTGACGGACAAAAAATTAACCAATACTACTTGAGGGAGAGAGGTATTCTCACAGATACTGGAAGTGCCTGTACTGTAGTTGTAGGTAAGGAGCCGAGGAACGGCATTACAGTACAATGATACTTAAGGTGCTGCGTGCTGATCTACAAATGACGTAAAAGACATACTTATACAGCTCTTATGTAAAGATAACAGGGGAGGTAAGATTTTAACTAAAACATTCATCATAAACAAAGATATTTATGGTGAGGATAAAGGGTGGTAAAGGTCTGCTAGAGGCCTTCTGCAAAGCAACAGGTCTGTCTAGAACTGCTTCTATCCTTAATAAAACAACAAAGCCTTCAAAAATGTGTAGACCAAAAACTTGCATTTGATAAGGAACTGTCCCAAAGACACGTATATTTACAGATTGTTGCTGCTGTATGGAATCGTATTCAAAATTCACACGAAGAGTTAAATAATAGATCAAAACAATCGGCCTGGCTTATGTTCATTCATACACTTACATTCTTTATAAATTTGAACAAAATATATGCATGTTATGATTGCTGGGGCGGCCTACCTTGTATCATCTCACTAGGTCACATAACACTACAGGCCACAGTCAGTTATGAAGGCCACTGTGTGAGCTTGCCAAGAGAATGGGAATTTTAATCTGTGTTCTACCACAATACGAATCCCACACCCTCATCTGGGCTGAAGATAACATCCTGCTGCCAGACCGCTGTCTGTCCTGATGATGGTTCTCTCCACTGATTGATTAAACTCCTACTAACCAGATCAGATGGAGACCTGTGTGCTTTCAGCAGCATTTTCAAGTTTACATACAACTGCATTCAGAGTGAAGTTTATATCTGCCCTGTAAGGACTGAGATGATGGTGGGAGTTGATTTCCAACTTAAACTGAAAGACTGCTAATCTTTATAACTAAATGCACAGAAGTTTCTTGAACTTTAAACACAATACACGGAAAATTTAAAGGGTTGGTTGATGAAAAGTACAGAAAAACAAACTGTTAGGGATTATAGGGGCCATTAGTGACCTCACTGTGAGTTCTGTGGATTATCCAAAGTAATGAGGATACTGAGTTTGGAATTCAGTTTGCTGAATTAGTAAAATGTTTTTTTTTTTTGCTTTGAGTGCCATAGATTGTGTCATTTGTAAAGTGGAAGAAAAAATCTCAGAGATGTGCACTGCAAAGCTAATTCTCCCCCTGAGGCTGCACACCACTACAGGTCTGTGAGAAAATGTTTTTGTCATTTGTGTGAAACAACCCTTTAACAAAAAATACTACTGAAGTATTTCTTTGAGTGTGTTGCTTACAGCATATAAACGGTGTGTGTGTGTGTGTGTGTGTGTGTGTTATATCTGGGTGCACAGATTCCTCTGGAAACCTACCGTAGCCTCATTGCAGACCCCACACTTCACCACGTGTTGGTGGATCTTGCCCTCCACAGAGATCAAGCTCTGACACACCCTGCAGCTGATAACAGGGGCACTGCTGCCACTCTCTGGGGAGGTGAGCGGGGAGTAGGGAGGAGGATCCTCCCCTAGGAGCACCGAAGGCTGAGTTGGGCTAGGGAATGGAGGGAAGTCTAAGGAAAGGAAAGAATGATGAATACAATGTCAGTAGGAGCAGTGACAAATGAAGGATTGTTGAGGAAACCAAGTCACAAGAGCTGCCTCAATTCCCATGACAAGTAACCTCTTACGTTACGATTAACAAGGTAATACGATTTTGTCTCAAGTTCAACTGAAAGGAGCTTTAGAAGAAAAACACTCCAAGAATGCTGAATGTGGTCAGTTTCAATGAATAAGAGTCTAAGTGTTTGTCTGAGAAAGTGAAAAGCAGAGAAAGTAAGTGTGACTAAAAGGGACAGACTTCTATTTAGAAATCTGATGCAACACACAGTACCTCCTGCTCTGCACAAGGCAAGTAGAGAGAACGAAAGTGTTTAGAGCAAACTGTGGGAGCAAAGCATAATTAGGTGGCATATCTCATGCCTTTTCCATTAGTCTTCAGACACAGTCCCTCCCTATCTGAGCTGTCATTGGCCGCAGCTGTATCTTGCAGCATCCATCGGCAGCCTCCGTAATGGCTTTCTTATATGTCAATCACATCAGGTGTTTCTAGGATGCTAGCTAGCTGAGCGGTAAATTTATCTAGCTTGTGAGTACAGCGGGCATCACTCAGTCGTTGAAATACATACAAAATCTGTCTTATAAAATGTACATAAGATAAAGTTTAGTGACAATATTACTGAACTGCAAACCGGAAGCTTTGCCGGTGCTATGTAGAGCTAGCTGTCCAGCTAATATAGCGGTTGCTAGGTTAGCTAGCTAGTTAGCACAACGCTGATTCCCTTCAGCCTCTGCTACATTATCATTGCGAAACAGCCCATTTTACCCCCCAGGAGGTGCTCATAAAGACATACTCTGGAAGCTAGCATCATATCCTGCACATATACAGTCACAACGGGTCAGTTCTTTGTCGCTGTCACGGCTGAGCTAGCAGGCTAACCAGAATGCCCAGTCAGTGGAGGCTAATGTCGGCTAGGCTAATTCAGGCTGGAGTCGGGCGGAGGAGAGCGCACCATGGATACTCACTCTGTGGTTTGTTGGGAACACCGTAAGGCGCTGCACCGGGAGACACCCCGCCGTTACCGCTGCCAAGAGCACCATCTCCCAGATCCGATAGTAACGGGGACCTCTCGCCGTCCGCCATACCGAGAGCGAGGTTTTGGGGAGGGGGGGAAGAGAGTGGGAGCGTGAATGCAGACCGATACGGTGTAGTATTGTTGTGTCGGAAATGCAGGCGTCACATGATCACACCACCGCTGCTGCTGCTGCGGGAACGGTGCTCGGGGGTGTGGTACTCGCTGCACAGCCACTTGTACTCTAGAGATGCCCCTCCGTGGGTGTTAATGTAAAAATGTCAAAAGATGTTTGAATTGTTTGCCAACACTGACCACTGTATCGCTGTAATAAAGTGTTAGGCTGCTTTTAGCCAGACGTGAAGAGAAAGTATTTACTCAAGTACTAAACTCAACAGTTGTATGTAAAAGTTTGGGCACGCAGAGGTAAATTAAATTACATTTTACTATTTATTTACATGTGCTTAAAATAAAATAAAATAAACTGTAATTATGAGGTTATGACAAATCTACCCAACCATTTTCAGTGATTTTCGGGTCAGGGGACTGTGAGGGCTGCTCCAAAAGCTCCAGCTTGTGTTTTTTAAAGTAGTTCATGGTGGATTTTGAGGTGTGCTTCAGATCATTGTCCGGTGGTAGAAACCGGCCTCCTTGACTGATTGCAGAACACTGATGACATGATACTACATTAACGTCAAAGTTTTATAATAAGGGCCCTAATTCCATTGGACATTACTGTGTAATGACAATAAAGTCTGTTCTATTAAGATGGGTTCTATTTTATTACCCTATCACAAAAGGAGCCCTGTGTAAAAAGGTGATCCAGAGTTGTGCTCAGTGGTACATAGTCCAGTATTAGTTTGTGCTTCATCAAATTACCACACAGCAAATTTGGCGCCATGTATTATGCAGTTCAAGGAATACAGTATTCACTGCACAGAAACAGGGAGAAAGGGGGTCCCAGCAGCTCATTTCTGCCCCTTGGCCCCCTTGCAGGTCAATATGGATGTGATTTCCATTATGTTTAGTAAAAAATTAAAAAATTATGTATTATCCAATCACATAATTAGACAAATATTTATTTAAAAACCATATCTCGATACTCAGAGATTCAGTGGTGAATCAGTAATATTAACATGAGCTCACATAATGTGAATTTCAGGAAAGAGTCAGGCTTCATACTGATCGTTTCTCTATCTATCCCTTTTTTCCTTAACCCATAAACAAGGCAGTATGTATGATCTCTACTGTTTTCTATTTCCTCTGAATACTTGTGAGCTATTGTCTTTCTTATTGCATGTTGATAAAATCCATGGAGCGTTTCAGTAACAGAGTCACTTCCAGTTCCTCTCTCTCACTGAAGAACTGAGCCCTGCCCTCATGGCGTTGGATGGGATGTGGGAGATGGAGACCCAGTTTACTGTAGAGAGGGGCAAAGACAGGTTAAAGAGATGGAGAGAGTGTGTCTGTGGTATCTGAGAGAAGATGATGTTAAGAGCTGTGTGAAACAGAAATCAAAGCTCAGATCATGATGTGAACCTCTGATTAAAAGGAAATATGTCTGGAAATGGGAGCTTTTGGTCTGAGCTGCCGCTGCTCTGTCTTGGGGGGATTAAAAATTAAACAGGACATTTTCAAAGCAGCACTTACTACTTTGGTGTCCGTAGATCAAGGAACTTCTCTTTTACATCCAGGACCACATCTGTTGCTTTAGTGTCTGGCAGTTTGATTTTCACCTAAGAGCAGGAAAAAAAATCAGCATCTTTAATATTTTACAGTGTGCACATAAAACATTTTATGTTACATTTATGCTAAGAGACTACTGGTATTTCCATTGGGTTTTTTTTTTAATCTGAGCAATGTCAATTTCTCCCTATTTTCTTAACCCTTGATTTAATTCTAATAAAAGGTCTGATAAAAAGTGTGAAAAACCTGGTTAAGAATGAAAAATGTTCTGCCCATATTTGGATTCATGATGCCATTCCTAGTTGTTGGTTCCCAATCACATCAGTTCACTTTTCATCTTCATCTTACTAGTTTATGTTGTGGCATGCATAAATCCTGAGGAGGTCATTTAGTCAAAGTACCAGCATGGCTTCACAGCACATGGAGGAGGGGTCCTTTCCACTCAAGCCCAGGAACAGATCCTCTGTCCCCACACTCTGCTTCAGGATTATTTCATACCTGAACACCAAAGGCGATACTCACTTATGCAGACATACACAAACACACACAGGCAATACAGTATTCATATCATAAAAATAATTTCACATTGGACAGAATCAGAAGGAGAAAAAAAAACATAAACAAAGAGACTTAGGAAGGTGTCAGCTGAGGTTTACAGAGTTTATTTATTCCAAGTACTTGTAATAAATTGTAATAAATACTTTTTTACAGGAAGTCTCTCCTCCCTTGTATTTCTATGATTAGTTTATAGCACAAAGGTGCAATCCCTTTAAAAAAACAGGTGAAAAAAGTACATAGGAGGACACATCTGTGTCTCCCAGTGACTGATCCCAGTGAACCCAGTGTGTGTTTCTTTGTACTCTGTAGACTTACTCAGGCTGTGGCCGCGGGTCAGCCAGATCATCATACTGGGAGCCCTCAGCCACCTCTTCCTCGCTCCAGATGTCTTTGCTGTTCTTCTTCACGTAGGCAGTTAACACTAAATAAATACCAATACACACACACACACACGCTCAGTTTGAATTTCGTCTGTGTTACTGTAATGATTTAGGACTTCACTTTTTAGGAGTGTTCTGCAAGAAATATAAAACATTACCTTCTTTATCTTTTTTGGGTGGAGGGCCAATGTCTCCAGGACCCAGCTGTGCAAAGGCTGTCACATTCTGTTGAGATGAACTCATCTGTTATTCACTTTGCAGTCATTAAAAGACAATTATTAAAAAAAACAAAAAAAAAAACAATTTTGACTTGTACTTTCTTTGAGTATTTCAGTTTTATGTTACTTTTTTTGTAATATTAACAGAGAGCTACTGTAAACACTGAACATAGGACTGAGTGAACTAAGTGAACAATCAAAATCTGGACAGACTTGAGATCAGTTCACCACCGAATGTCCAACATCTTACTTTGCTGTCTTCATCGTCGTCATCATCATCCCGCTGAGCTGATAACAAGGCAGACAGAGCCTGTAGGTTCTGAGCAGATGATGCTCCGAGACACTCCATTCATCAACGCTGCGTAACGAAACAAGTAAATAAATCAATACAGCTACTACCACCTCGAAACCGCAACGGTTAAATATGTAAACAGCGTCAGGCTGAACATAGTACACAGTACATGAAGCTGAACTGAACGTTTGGCCCGTTACTGTTGACGCTCTCCGTTTCCCTGGAGACGACCAGGCTTCCAGGGTGTCATGGGAACCCGTGACGTCACAAGTGAAAAGAAAAGAGCCAATAAAAATAAAAACAAAAATAACCTTAAAAAAAAAGAAGAAAAAGAGAAAAGAACGCAAAACCAAAAATATACCAGCACAACTATAATCTCAGTGGATAATATATATCAATTTATCTGGTAATAAATATAAAGAAGAAATGAAAACAACAAAACAAACAATACATTTGTTAAAACAATAAAAATCTAGTCAAAATTTGAATTTTAAAATGACACAATATCCTTACATTCTAACTAAATGTGCTTATGAAAAGATAAAAGTCATTATTTTATTGTTATTGTTACGCTAAATACCATTTAAGTGTTGAGTGGTATAATATAATACAATATTAGTGGATCGTTAGTGGAGCAAAAACTGAAATGTATCCCAGTTAAGAATAGAAAATAAATATAAAGTATCATAGAAGGAAAACACAAGTGCGATAGATAACCTGAGTCCTTACTTCCCACGGCTGTTTGTTAAATTACCTAAATAGCTAAATAACAGTAATACATTAATAACTAATATGCATTTGTAGTTACTGAAGTTCTTTATGAACAACATATGTTCAGTACGGTTTGTCATAGCTTTCCATTGAGCTATCAAGCAAATTTTTTTTTTAAATCAAAAGTCAACCGAGAGGCGGAGTGATATCGCTTCGGATAGTCATGTCTCTCCTCGGACACCGTAGTTAATGCATGGCCCGCAGGGATCATGTTGAAGGTGACAGGTAGTGCAATGCCGGGGGCTTTGAGTCTGTTACCGATCACCGTCGTTGCTGCTGCCGGTGACGGGGGAAAAGATGCGACCACACCGTTACATCTGGACGACCTGTCTCTGTACACCGTTCCTCCGCAGAAGTCTGGGTATGTGGAGCCGGAAGCGGGTCAGCTGGAGCAGAGTGTCGCCACCCTCAGGAAGCTAGTTGAGCCATACACGGCCTGGTGCCAGGGCACTTACGACAAAATTAGACCCACAGTTCAAAGTGTCATCCAGTGTGGGAGTGACACCTACAACTACTTCAAGAACCCTCCGAAGGACTTCTATCCCCGGGCAGGAGTCATCGGCTTCACCGGTGTCCTGGGACTGCTGCTCGCCAGGCGCTCAAGGATTAAGAAACTCATCTACCCGACCGGCCTGATGACCGTGAGCACCTCCCTCTACTACCCGGAGCAGGCTGCCGCCATCGCAAAGTCAACCGGGGAGTCCGTGTACGACTTCGCCGTGCAGGGCTACGCTGCCGCGGAGAAGATCCTGAACCCCCAAAGCAAAAGTGAAAAGGGCACCGACTCAGAAACTAAACCCTGACGATCCCAGGGTGACTCTGCAACCGCTCAGCAATAAGAAACCAGCAGCTTTGTCCTGATACTGTAGTCTGACGTGAGCCACCAAGGCCGGCTGTGATCTGTGTGACTTTCTCATGCCCACTTTCTGCACTAAGCTTCACATGTATCTCAGGCCGGGCATGGCCTGTCACAAGGGGTTTGCAACTTGAGTGATTTACTTCAGCTTCTGATTTGAATGTATATTTATGTAGAGAATTAATAAAAATCAACTTGTCTTACATTAAAATCTAGGCATTTGTTTTTATAGACCATCTGTTACTGTCTTAATTCTGTTTTCGACACTGTCAACAGCCGTAACACATGTAAATTAAGATGACTGTAAATCAACTATATCTGAAACAACTCTTAAATTAACTGATCATCCATTGCAGCCTTGAAAAGAAGAAATCTACATTTTGTAAATATTATGTCAAATGTCACAAAGGCAGCACCAAGGAGTTAACTGAGCAAAAAGCTCAAATGAATTCATAAAGCCAGATTACATAGATTACTTTAGCAATATAATCCTGTAATGTTCATTAGACATTTGTGGAGAAACCAAACCGTGTTATCTGTAATTACGAGATTACCAAGGACAACGCCTGGAACACAAGGGGAACGAACACTGTTTGACTGTTTAACATCTTTATTCATCTCAGCCAAAAAAAAAGTGTACAAAAATTAAATATGAATCACTTGAAAGAAATCCCCTCAGAGCAGCACCAGCTTCTCATTCAGAGCAATCTGTGCTTGGGTCAGGTTAGACAGGTAGGTCACCATCAACAGGTCCTGCAACAACAAAACAGAGCACTGACATTTTGTCTCACACATCGTGACGTAACATGAGTCAGAGTAAAAGAGTAAAACATCTTGACAGCATTACGAGGAAAGTGAAGTCAAGGACCACAACTACAGATGTAACTACTCTCAGTCTAATTCACTGCTTCAATATGCACCAGCAGCAGTAGTCTTTTAGCAGATGAAAAGAACTTACATTGATGTTGGAATTGAGCATGTTCTCGAAGTCCTCAGCTAAGATGGTGGGAACCTTATTGACCAGGTCCATCAGGAAACGGCCCACGCTGTTATCTGCCGTCACCTTGCCAGACTGAGACAGATTGAACAGCGTTATAGCCACTGTCAGTGTTCAGTACTACACAAATGGTCTCCACAGAGACGACTGATTAATAATAAATTAAAGAGGAATATGACCAGGAAAGCAAATAGCAGTGGGGTATCATTGGGTATATTTGGGGACTGTTTGCTTGGTCCTTTATGGACACCATTACAATAACTTTAATGCTCACCAACACATCCTCAATGTATGCAAGCATGGTGGTTAGCATGTCCTGTATCCTGGCAGCAGATCCAGCCACCTGGGACAGATCAGAGGTCAGCCCCTTGGCGCGACTGGGAGCTAAACGTGTCCTCTGTAGAAGATCCACTGCAACACAGAGATGGACCATTGGACTACAGTATTACTGAGAGCAAACAAACAGCAAACATAGGCTAGTTAAACTATTATTAGCATAACTTTTCTCTTGACATGCACACTAAAAATTTCAGAAATGACTCTGTGTTTTAAATATATCACCTATGACAAGGCACAATTTCAAGATCACAGATATGTAGTCAGGAAGCTTTTGTTTTCAAACAGTGATCCTCATTTATTCATTCGTATTCTTACCGCCTATCCTCTCAGTGTCATAGTAGATATACTTGACAGTCAGTGGGGTGAACATCACACCAACTGTCTTTCCTGGGACTCCCATCTGTGCACTGTGTGGGAGAAAAACACAAACACGTTCAAACACACCCACTCTCAGTGTGTAGTGGATCACACACACAAACAAAGAGTTACTGACAGCAAGATCAGCCAACCTGACGTAAGCGCGGATGTTCATCTTGCCACTCTGCAGTGCTGTGTCCGCAGTCAGGTGAATGGGGTTGGAGGCCTCACGGCTGTAGTACTCATGAATAAGCACTGAGTGTTCTGTGATGTCAAAGCCTGTGGCATACCTGTGAGGAAAGATGTCACTGCTGTGAGAAAGGTGTTCTCATTTCACATTTCCATCTTTGAGGTTCCAAACCTGATCTACTGACGCACCAGCCGATGATGACCTCAGTGGGTGAAACCCTCTTGTGGAGCTCGTACATGTTCTTGGCGAACTCCATGTCCACAGCCACCTGTAGACAGAGCATACGTTTTACACATGGCCACTTCTTACATGGGTATTGTGGAGGTGTTACAAATTGTCTTGCTGGACAAATCATGACTGTCTTGCAGGACATACAGTACTTTGCAAAAGTTGTAGGCACTACACACCACCATCAGGGAGGAGTCTGATTAGTCCCAAATTCATTCTGAAGCACAACAATGACCCCAAACATACAGCCACAGTCATAAAGAACTATCCTCATCAACAAGAAGAACAAGGAGTCCTTTAACAGAGGGTCCTGCCCCCACAGAGCCTTGATCTCAACACCATGGAGTCAGTGAGACTGACTAAATCCACAGAAGAACTGTGGCAAGTTTTACAAGATGCAGAACCGTGAGCAAGTGTATTTAGGACAGCTGGTGCTGTTTTAAATGCAGAGGGTGGTCACACTAAATGTTACTATAACTTTTTTCTGTTTACTGAACTCTGTATGAGGTTAACTAATGAATACAAACCATTCGTGGAATTATTTTCAAAAGCATGCTCACTTCATTTTTAATGACTATAACTTTGCACAAAACTGTATTGACTTTGTGTGAGGCAAGCTCCTGCCATCCATCAACATTAGGGGTGGTGAAAAAATTTGATTACTGATTAATCGCGATTATATTATGGACGATTATGAATCGATTATTACATTTCCAAAGATCGATTTTTTTGTAATACACAGCAGTGACTCCTCCAGTTACTGGCTGTCATACAGGATTTAACTGCAATAACAAAACACCCTGTAACAGAACCAGCGAGCGATCTTACTATGCTAGCAAGGTGAGAGGGGTGTGAAATGGACGAAGAAAAACCATTAACCGGAAACCAACAATCCATCCAGCTCCATCTGGGCTAACAGCGAGCGTGTGGATGCATTTAGGTTTTCATGGCAGGAGTTTTAAACACGTCCACAGGACGGACGTTGTCTGCAAACTTTGCCGCACTAAGCTAAAGTACTGTGGTAATACTAGCAACATGAGGGCTCGGGGTTCGAACCCCGGTCTGAGCTCTGGAGTTCACATGTTCTCCCTGTGCCTGTGTGGGTTTTCTCCGGGTACTCCGGCTTCCTCCCACAATCCCAAAAACATGCACATTAGGTTAACTGGCTACTTTACATTGTCCCTGGGTGAGTGTGTACGTGTGTGTGGTTGTCTGTCTCTGTGTGTCGGCCCTGCCATTGACTGGCGACCAGTCCAGGATGTACCCTGCCTGATGATCAAATATCATCATCATCAACACAAAACACGTTAATATCATACTGTGAATAAATTATTTCAACAACGCACCTCATCCTCAGACTCATTGTGGGGGACAGAGAAGCAGTTGGTCACCTCAATAGAGTGCTTGTCAATGGTACCTGAGAGGGACAAACGTTAGAGATGAGCATTATTATTATTTAGCCGCTTTCGCGTTGTTAGCTACCTAGCTTCACAACAGACTAAAATCATGACGAACCATCGGCCCCGAGTAACATAAACGTTAATAACAACGTTCGGCCCTGGTTGCCACATGTCCAAACAGTCAAGAAATCATGAGGCTAGATAACTTGGCTAGCTTGAATTGGAAAGTCAATGTTTTTATCTACATGATCACTTTGAACGGACAGCCAGCTGTTACGAAGGATTCTGCTAGCTGTTTGACTGGCTAACAGCAGCTAACGCTCTAGTCAGCATGCGTTAGCAGACTAGCTAAAATTAGCTAGCCTCTCCTAACCGAAGGCTGTCGATCCAACGGGAGACAAACATGTCAACTTTCTGCTTACCCAACAGGGTCCCAATCACACGACTCGCCCCTTCATTTCTTCGCTCATAAGAGTCGCAGATAGAAGCGAGAACGACGGGGTGAATTTTCACCACTGGCCCGTACACCGACATCTTGGAAAAGGAGGACTGATCACCGGCTTCAGTGAATACGTACACTGCCTCCTAGGGGCCGGAGGGCGAACAGCGGTTACTGAGCATATTGGATAGAAGTCTAATTATAATGAAGATACAAAGTGACTGGATCTGAGATCAGCAAGAAGTCGTCTCACTGATGGATAATGGCTTTGTAAATTATATCACCAGAAAAACCTGGTATAATTATTTTCGTGTAGAAGAGTCCGCAAACGTGAATCATTTGCGTTAATAGAAAACCATATAGTTAAAAAAAATCTGCTGCATTATAGTATCAGTCACTTCGAGCAAACAGTAAATACATAATAAAAATGACGTTATTACTTTGTAACTGCATCATAAACTGAGCTGTGCATATGCTGAGGGTCTGCGGAGAGGAGGCAGAAGACCGTCACTTCTGTTGTGGAAATGAGGAGAGTTTGAGGCAGGCAGAGTTGATAGGGGCTGGGCTGATGACAGCATCCTCCGCCGCTCAGAGGCTCCACACCTGACTGACTCCATCAGATGCACAGATGATGGAGCTCTCCGCGCTGCCGGGTTATCCTGTTGCCACCATTTCGCATGTCCACTGCCCGACACATGTTGTACAAACGCCGTAATAATTTCCACATGAATTGCTTTCTGCCGGTGTCTTTATTTTCTCATGCCTGACCATTCAGCGGACGGGGTGTTCGCTTTTTATTCATTGTGAATCCTGAGTGGTCGGATCGAGGTGGTCTTTGTTTTCCTGGAAAAGGCGAACAGGAGTGGACTGATGCTGCGTCGCTGGTAAACACCAGAAATGGGTGTCATCGAACCAAGACTGCCAATCCCGGTTCGTTCTTGGACCAGATTTTCGTTTTTCTTATGATACAACATCTGCCCAATCCAGGTCTTACACATCTACAAGTTGCAACACTGAGCAGGTAAGATTGTGTTCATTCTCAGCTGCCTGACATTAATCCACAATCTGAGCCTTTTTGGTGTCTGTAGCCTGTTGGCTGGGCAACTGACTTCCTTTAATAGAGGCTATTTCTGATCCATCCATCACGCGTAGTGCGTCATCTTGATTGTCATCAGTCTCCTCTAGCTTCCGTCCGTCAGTTGTCCAAATGGACGCACATCGTTCAAGGCTACAGAGGACTAGGACTCCATTTTACTGTGCAAATATTTCAGACACACAATGCCTCACTGCCCACATACACATTTAACTCAGTTTCTTAGACTCATGTGGGATTTATGTAAGAAATCCCAGCAGGCCTGTAGTATAAATCCACTACATTTAATGTAGCAGTAGGAGCACTTACACAACACACACACACACATGGACCACACACACACCTACCCCAAGGCAAGAAAAGATGCTCTAATGTGCATATGCCACACTGTGCTCCAGGACTTGGCTTTCTTTCAAAGATAAATCACAGATTTATTCTCCCTTCATGTCTAACAGTTACAAAACTATGTGATCTATGTGTAATTTTGTGATCTCTTTGCTCATGTTGGTCTCAGTATGCTTTTAAAAGGGGGTGAAATGATGACACAGGCAGAGACAGGAAGTCTAATCTGCAGGGCAAGCAACCTATAAGCTTTGTTGATGTAGAAAAGAGAAACATATTTCAAGAGAAATTAAAGGAACAAAGGAGCTGAAAAGCTCCTGAAGTAGGTCCTCTTTCTTTAAAAAAAAAAAAAAAAATCATTTGTCTGTGAATTACTGTCACAGCAAAACAGCTAATCAATTTCATGATTGCATTTGATCATTGTGCTCTTCTCCTCTATTCCAGGCTTCAGTCAAGCAAACAAATGGTCCAATCAATAGCCTCTGGACAGAGTCTGCCATAGGGAGGATACCAATAACACGCTAATACACTTGACACACACACCATGGCGCTGGAGAACTCGATCTTCCCCTCCCGCCCAGACTCCCTCTCGCTCCCTGTGGAGGAGAAGGGTGAAGGGGAAGAGGTGGAGGTGGCCACTGAGGCCACCGCCTCCACAGGCGTCTTCAACCTATCGGAGGAGCTGGGCCACGTCGTCACCACAGAGACGGCGCCCTCCCCTCCGACCTTGGCTAAGGTCAGCAGGTCATTCCAGTCCAAGCTGGCTGAGCGGGAGGCCAATGCAAATCAGCACAGGAAGAAGATCCAGGGGACGGAGAAGGAGAGGGGACGATTCGGGTGGGGTGAGTGACTCTGAATGTGGCTTCCTGTCCCGGATAGGCCTCCATTTCAGGGCAAAGACAGTGAACGTATTTAATGATAGAATATATGTTTCTAAAATCTGTTGTCTAGTCACATAATTCAAGTCTGCACAAAGCTGATTGGAGGTTGCAAGTACATCATTATTGGTATCTATTTAACCTCTCCAGAGATTTGGAGTTATTGACGGACCCTGGAGTCTAAAACAACACACACACACACACACACACACACACACACACACACACACACACACTGTATATGTACTGATTTTGTGCACTTCCTCCTCCCCATGCAATGGTTGTGAATCTCCTCTAATTTGGACTGTGCTGCTTCACCCCTCAGTGATTTTGACAGACTTGCACATCTTTTTTCATTAGGCCTGTCCAGTAGCTCTGCTCTTTGTTTGCTCCAGTTTCTCTTCTCTTTGCTGTACATCTTTCTGAAAGGAAAAAAAAAATCAACCTAAAACACTGTTAATTGAAGAACTAGGGAAATGAAAGAATTCTGTGACCAACAATGTGATTTTGCAAATCAGAGAGACTCAATCTCTTGGGGTCGTGGGTTTGAGCCAGACTCCGGGTGGCACCGCCTCCCATGGGCCCACCACCTGTGGGAGGTGCCGTAGGACTTTGGTGCATTGTGGGCTGGGCGACAGTTGCCCCCGCGACCTGGACCCAGACCCAGATAAGCGGCAGATGATGATATGACATCATTGGCAGGCATCAAGTTTGGTGTCACTGTCTCAAAGAGCTGTAAGGACGCAAATGCAGAACGACTGATATTTGGGGCTGAACTATTCCTTCAGATACTGATTTGTGTTTTGTGCCTGTGTCATATTTGTGTTTTGTGCTTGTGTCATAATCTCAGTTTTGGCTGCGTGCACCCACAATAAAAGGACTCTACAGAGAAAGAGAGTCATCATCAGTTGCCTTCAGGGTTGTACAGTAACTGAAGTCCAGGTTGTAGCTTTTCTTTTCTGAGTGTTTGATTATGATGTCCCCTCGTATTCTCTTTTCCTCACCTGTTTTTATTTCTGTTATCCGTTCTTCACCAGCCAACTTTCCTCTGAGGCACACTGCATCTCTCTAAGTAGTTTTGTCCCCCTGGCACCTTCTTCTGTTTATCCTCCAATCTCTCTATGTGCCTTCACTCAACTCGCTTCCTCTGACTACAGTCAGTTGTAGCTTCAAAGTGCAGCACTTTTCAGAAATTTAGAAAGGCAGCCTTGCTTGTGTTTTTCAAGTTTTCTAAGGGGTTTTGAAAGGGTTGCTTGGAACCTAGGGTTATGAAGCTGATACACCTATGAAGACTTGTCTTCAACCTTTTTTTAAGCATAGAAAAGTACCAAAGCTCAGGCTGCAGGTGTTTTCCACAAGAGCAATTCTCATGCCGCACATTTTCCACCATACATATTTCTACAT
The DNA here is from genome assembly GCA_037833715.1 of Toxotes lorentzi. Lineage (NCBI taxonomy): Eukaryota > Metazoa > Chordata > Actinopteri > Toxotidae > Toxotes > Toxotes lorentzi. Next base: position 19,333,869 of record JBBMJY010000006.1, read on the forward strand.
TCCTAACTCGAACTTCTATAACCAAGTTTTGTTGCTTCCGCCTTTGTCCCTCCTCTACTTCACCCCCAGCCCGGACTCGGCGTAAGAGGCAGCGCTATGTGGAGAAGAATGGTCGATGCAATGTGCAGCACGGCAACATGCGGGAGACTTACCGTTACCTGACGGACATCTTCACCACGCTTGTGGACCTCAACTGGCGCTGCTCGCTCTTCGTCTTCGTCATGGCCTATGCTGTAACATGGCTCTTCTTTGGGGCCATCTGGTACCTCATAGCTTACTGCAGGTAAGATTCATGTGCAAAGGATAGAAGTATATTCATTTGGATCTCTTTGGTGGACTCTGTAGATTTTCACTGTGTATTTTGTGCTACGTTCAGCTGTGGCTTAAACATATTTAAGAGAAACATATGAGAGGCGTATCGATCTTTCCATATAAGTAATCATATTTCTCAAATTCTCAAACTGATGAAATTGCCGTGAGGCAACGCTACCTTTTTTAACAGCTCAGAGATGGAAGATGATGCTGCCAGTGAGTGACCAGCACTGCAAGACATTTCTGCAACGACGGCTAAAAAAGCCCCATTTTACAGCCAAAAAAGCAGATGACAAAGCAGTATTAATATTACAGTGTATTTTATCATGATGTGTTACCTCTTCACTAGATGTGTCTGCTGGATCCCCACTCTAATTAGCTAACGTATTCGTCTCATAAAATTGTGACCTTTTTATATCAATTACAGGCCGCTCTAAGCGGTGCCAGAGAGCTGTTGGTGCTGCTGCATTTCCTTGGTCACCAATACAGGTCAATAAAAGTCATAGATTATATAAAACACTTAACACCACTTTCATTAATTAGCCCTTCCTCTCTGGCTGAAGCTGTGTTAATCAGGGACATAAGCCTGTGTAGTGCATGTTCAGGAGGAGACTCTGCAGACTCTTAGCACAGGACTGAAAAACCAGCAGATCCGGTGAAGATACTGTACGTGATGATTTATGATGGAAAAAGTAGGTTTTTGCTGCATCAAGAAAAAGTGACAGCTTGAATGTTAGGTTAATCATTATGGTTAAATACGATGAAGTGATTACTGATTCATAATACGAATTAGGTGAAAGGAGATGGTAAATACAAAGGGAGAGATGAGTCATCTCATCATACATACTGTATATTTCTGCACCTCTATTCTAAAAATATAAATCTTCTCGCTCTCTGTCTATTTTTCCCTCCTGACACCCACTTTGTCACCCACCTTCCCACCCTTTCTCTCACATTCTCCTCCTTTTCTTCCCAAGGGGTGATCTGGACCATCTGGAAGATGAGACGTGGACGCCGTGCGTCAACAATGTCAACGGCTTCATCTCGGCCTTCCTCTTCTCCATCGAGACAGAGACCACCATTGGCTACGGCCACCGCGTCATCACTGACCAGTGTCCAGTGGGCACTATGCTGCTACTGCTGCAAGCTATACTGGGATCAATGGTCAACGCCTTCATGGTGAGCACTGGGTCTGGTAGAAAACTGAGAGATGGAGAAATCATATTCAGAAATCATTTCTGGTCAGTAATAATGTAAATGACAGTTAAAGCTATTTTGTAGATACAGTATTGTGACTAATGTTACTGATAATGAAGATTATAATGTTTTATTGTGAAAATAAAATACGCCCTAAATAAAAAAACTACATGTAGATACAGTTTGACCTGAGTCTGATTAGACGGAGGCTTCCCATCACTTCAGCTGAATCAAATCATAAAACGAATATACAAATTTTCGTCTTGAGCATAGAGAGAGGAGTGAAAGGATGAATACTATGCAGACGAAATGACACTGACTCAGTGCATATGGTTTTCTGCTGGATGCTGGGTTTTTCACACCAAGTAAGCACTCCTTTGATGAGGATGAATCCACACATTGATGTCCAGGCAGAATCATGTTTATGCATGTGTGAGCTGGAAACCTGCCATTTTAGCAACTGATGGAAATGTGGGCTGTTTTACTGTGCATATTAAAAAATGATTGAGTCTGAGGTTAATTCAAGTGTCACTACTGTTTTAAGCATTGAAAACTGGAAATAGGAAGCTCTATTGAAAAAAAAAAAAAAACACCAACAAGCTCAGCCTGTATTCAACGCTCACTATGAATGTGTTCCAGCTGTACGGTCTGCATCAGGAATATTCGCCGATGTGTTAATTATGAATACTGAATAACAAGAGATGTCATTAATTTTTCAATAAATATCTGCTTTTCCAGTCAGTGTAAATATCTCTCTGAGTTTTGAGCAGAGCCCCAGTCTCACACTGTCCCCCCCTCCCTGTCCAGGTCGGCTGCATGTTTGTGAAGATCTCACAGCCCAACAAACGAGCTGAGACGCTGGTGTTCTCCAAACACGCCGTCATCTCTCTGAGGGACGACAGGCTCTGTCTGATGTTCAGAGTTGGCGACCTGCGTAGCTCCCACATTGTAGGGGCCAACATGAGGGCCAAGCTCATCAAGTCCAAACAGACTCAGGAAGGTGAGGCTCAATTAATAATGATACTGATTCCTCTTTTATTCAATACCAATAATGATGTGACTACTGTGATGTGACTAAACCTACAAGAACCACAACTACTGCTACAACTTGTGCAACGACCATTGCTGCCACTGTGACAGCTACCTAGCGATCTAATTACAATAATTCAGTTTTAAATATATA
>JBBMJY010000006.1:19337547-19462893 GCA_037833715.1 Toxotes lorentzi
CTAAGACCTGGATATTGTGCTCCTGCAGCCAAGTTCTACTTGACCTGGATGCGTGACAAGGGGCATTATCTTGCTGATACATCCAGTTTGGACCTTGAGTCCTTGTGTGCTTGGGCCCAGCGGTGCCGAGCTAACCTCTGCCTCTCGTTGATCAGGGGCTTCTTAACAGCCTTGCAGAACCTTAAGTCATGAGTCGGCCACGCACACTGCGGGTGGAACACTGGACACTGCTAGTTTGGTTTGACCACTGTTGCTGAAGCTCACATGATGTTGGAGGTTTTCTCTGCACATGTGGATCAGGATGCTGTCATTTCTCACTGAAGACACTCCAGATCTTGGTTTGTCTTCCAAGCTGTTTGTTTCTTTATATTTCTGCAGTGTGTATCCAACTGCTGAAGGACTGCATTTGCACTTTCTGGCTCTCTGGCAGCAGATGTACCTTCCTGGCTGAGAATCTTTATCTTTAGGCGTTTTTCTTGTGTTAAATTCCTTGTTTTAGCCATTTCTGATCTGAAGAACTTTCAAATGTGCTGGATTTCATATAGACACAAAGCACACTAACAAAAATTGTCTTCAATAAAAAGGATGATCATCATTAGTGGGTCAGTGGTACCACAATACTCAAAATTTCTTAAGTGTTTTTATGGAGCTAATCAATTTGAAGTTTTTAATGGCTGATTTTAGGATTGGTTTAGTATTGTGGATGTGACTGGACAAAAACAAATTGCACTTGGAAACTTAAGAGTGATTGTTACTGCAATATATCACCAATGCATGGGGTGTCCGAAAACTTTTTTCCACCACTGTGTATATAATTAAGTCAGGTAGTTTTGTGCAAAAAATCATAAAATGCAACATAAAAATGGCTGAGCAGGAATGCATATCCATGATATAATACATATAACACCATTAACATTATTTTATTATTTGAGGGTTTTACATTATTTATTTATTTAAAATCATAAAAAAATAATATAAATATAACAGCTAACAACATTATATGGGAAATAATACGTTGCAGTTTAATTTGACTGCAAAGTTTTAAAGGTCTCTACCTTATAAAATCATGTTTGGCTGCTACATTTCAAAATGAGCATTAGGAAATTAGTCTTGCAGATGCATATAAATAAATAATAAATAAATAATACCATCACTGTTTTTCAGAAGGATACCTTTAAAACTGTCCATTAGAAAATGAAATTCCTCTGCAGTTTTTTGTTTGAGAGCGTGTGTGTGTGCTTTACAGCCTCATGATGTTGTCATTATGGTATATTTAGATATATCAGTGAATGCATTATAGAGGGAAACAAATCTGGGGAGTAATCACTGGAGCGAGTGATCTTTTAAATCTTTGTACTGGGAGAAGATTAAAGGCTGCAGTAGGTTTTAGACCATTCACAACTGTACAATCCTTACATCAGCCAGTGTGTGTCAGTGAACACTCATCTGCCCTTAAGCAAGGCACTGTGTGAACTCACTGTTAGTCACTGGTGATAAAACATCAGCTAACTGCCTAAAGTGTGAATTAAAATGTGTTGTGTTATAGCTGCTCATAACTCTGCTATGACTTTGGATTCAAACAGAATTCGGTTTTCATTTTTAAAGCTGAAAAGCCCACCTAGTCTCAAGAGTTTCATTGTTTTATTTTTTATTTTTACGACTTTTCAAGACTTTAGGTGGTCTTGATTTACAGTATACTGAGTGAGAAAATCATTATCACCAGAGAGGAAACATACCCTCTCTGCTCATAGATCCCCTCAGAGATTACATATTTAGAAGCAGTTTAACACCTGTGTTGTGTCCATGGCTGTCATGTCATGTTGGCCGAACTGACTTGTCTAACTGTCTGAAAACTACGAAATCCACACAGGTCTAAGAGCTGTACTCTGTCAGGATTTGGACAGGCTGCGTTTATCTCTTTTTATTTATCCCCTTCTCATACTGGCTTATGTCGAATTCATTCTGAGAGGATAATATACTCAACTGTGTATCAGAGCTATCCATGATGTGTCTCCGTGAGGTAAAGGTGGCCTCTCTGCCTACTCCAAATATTGATTCCCTTAGTCGGTGTGCTGTGGAGAGTTACAAAGAAATAGCTGACAGTCATAACTCTGCTGCACACCATATTCATGCAAAGACAGACTGCCAATTAAACTGTTTGTCACTAAATGGGTAAATTAATTATGTCTCCATCAGAGTTTTAGGTGTGGTGCTTTGACCACAGCTAAGCACAAACAATCCAAGTTATTTCCTCTTGTATATACCGAGGGGATGAATAAATGATGTTAGGCAGAATGTGTATTATGAATTTATGTACTCATCCGTTTGCTTGTGTGTGTGTGTGTGTTTGTGTGTCTGTGTGTGCAGGGATGACCTGCCAGGCGAGGAGCTCCTATCTAGCGGAGGAGGTGCTGTGGGGTCACAGGTTCAGCCCGATGATGTCTCTGGCAGAGGGTTTCTTTGACATTGATTACGGAGCCTTTCATCACACGTTTGAGGTAACGTCTCTCAAAGCTGGTGTGATACAGGCTCACTAAAGGCTAATTATAGGGTTGTTTGGGTTTTTTGCAACCCAGGTAAGCTGTCTGAAACAGCACTCACACCATGGTAACTCAGTATTGAATGTGTAATTGTAGGTCTATGTATTCCTTTAGCAGTGTGTCTTTTAGGGTCAGTTTGCAGAATTTTCCTGACTTTCTAGACAGACAAAATCTATGAGACATCGTGTTCAGATAATAGCAGTCTAGCCAAAGTAGAGTTTGGTAATAAAAATGAACATCAACACACATGTCAGGTTTTGGCCTCAGAAGCAAAGCCACTGGATTCTTTTTGCCATTTTGCACTGTTGCTAAACAGTTTATCAGAAGAGGTCAACATACCAGCTCTTCCACCGACACCAGAAGAAGAATGGACTCTAACTACAAGTACTGAGAGAGAAAAACTGGAACAACTCTAGCTTTGTTATCCCTATTCCTGTCTCCACCTACATGTGTAACCAGCAGCTGGATTCTCACATTCTCTTGGGGCTGAAAGGCATGCTGGGAAATGTAGGAACTCTGACTAAAGTATTTATATCATGTTTATTTTCTCAGCACAACTGGAAAACACAAACAAAACAGAGCAGAAAATATAATACAGTAATAAAACATGTCTTTAAATGTCCGATCCCTCTTGCAAACTGTTTAAACTCTAGTTAAAAATGATCCCATTCATGTTACTTTTTGACTACATGTCCACATTTTGAGACCGAACAGAGTCGGAAAATTGACCTCATAATTTCCCACAGATGCTTTCACAAATATTTTGGCAGTCTGTCCAATAACAGATATAGTTAACTGACCAACCAACAGCCATCTCTATTAATATCTTCATCAAGTAGAAATCTAAATTGAAGTTTTAGTGGTTTTACCAGCTCTCATTTTTCCCGTCCCCCTAAGGTGGACACGCCCTCCTGCTCAGCACGAGAGCTCTCATTGGCTGCAGCCAGGCTCGACGCTCACCTCTACTGGTCCATCTCCAGCAGGCTGGATGAAGAGCCCACCCTGGCCAACCAGGCAGCCAAGCAGCCGGACAGCGGCTCGGCCAACAGCAAAGGAGGGGAGCCGACCTTCATTGTCGGGGAGATGACTGACATTCAGGAGCAAACAGGACTGGGCGAGCTGAACGGCAGCGTCGCCACCGACCAATCCGAATCAGAGGCCTAGAACAGAGAATGTTTACAGAGACCTTCAGTATATCACCACCACACCACAGTTAGTGTTTACAGGTCTTTTCTTTCAAGGAAAAATGAGTAGTTTCACTAGACTGAGTTCTACAGTATATGCCATATCTTATGTTACCATATGAAAGAGATTATTTCTTGATACTTTTGTCTTTTATCTTTACGTTGATCTTTGTTACAAGTGTACTGTATGTGTGCTATCTCTTTTTGATCTGTTAGCTCCAATCACCCTTGCCTATATCTACATTTAAATGACAGTACTATGCTTCAGGTGGTGTCAACAATAGTATATCCTGTGGACAGAGGCAGAATGTTACAGTCTTTTGTCTTGCTGGGCGAAAAGATGTGGACAAGGTGGTTTTATTTGCAGAGATAAATGTATGGATCGTTCACATTTAAAATAGGTTCAGTGCATAGATGCTTTATTTTCACCTGCGCATGAATATCACTAGATGATATTGAGGTATAGAAATTATAGAAACCTCAACTTTCTTTAGATGTAAAGATTGCTCTAAGATTTACTGTACAACAATCAGGTGTTAACAGGGTGGGAAAGTAACACCAGCCCAAATGTGTCTCCTCTGCTAGAATCTTAATTTAAGCTGCATACCATCATTCGGTGCTAGAAGAACATTCAGCAAACCTCTCTGACAAAATAGAGACAGCTGTTTTTGAATTATGGCCTGTGGACAACAAAGCTGGTTTTTCTGCCCTGAGCTTACACAGTTTCTCAACTTCAGGTGGCACAGAGTATTATGTTTGTTAATAACACTAATATGAATTTGCGGTAATTTTTGACTGCACTCAACACATTATAGTGAATAGGGTATCTATCTAAAACCTTTAACATAGAGACAGGTTAACACTCAAGTGTGTCTGTGGCTTCGTTTCACATACGATGTGTGTAGCACAAGGATTATCTGTCTTTTGTTCCCAGCCAGGTAGAAATTAAAAGCACAACAGTGTCCTGCTCAGTTCAGCCCAAACTCCTGCTTCTGCTGCTGTGTACAGTGGCCATTTTTACTTGATGGTTTTAATATTTAATATAACACATCGATTAGAATGAATAAACTACAGTATATTCCAGAGAAACTGTGTCAGGCTGTGTGGTGTTCTCAGGAGGAGCTACATGCATAAAACTATAAATCTGTACAAATTTCAATTCAAAGCTCTAATCCAACAAATAAGAAGTACTTGTTTAAGGCTTAAATTTAAAAAGGAACAACAGTAACAGTACATCTGACTAGTCTTTCTGTTGGAATACTGTGCAGTTTTATGTATAATATCAGTGGTGGAATGTATCAGTACATTTACTCAAATACTATACTAAAGTACTGTCTGAAGCACCTATAATAGAGTATTTCGATTTGGTGATCATACACTTTACATGTAAAATTTAAAACTTAGAAGTAACTATTTTATGTAGTAGTTACAGTCGTAAAGTAGCATAAAATATTAAATTCTCATGTAAAGTACAAATACCTCAGAACTGTACTTAAGAGCAGAACTGGAGTAAATGTACATAGTTACTAGCTCTATCTGTCCAGAAAAAAACCCACATTTTTATGATTTATCTCTTAATGTAATGAGTCCCTCTTTTAAGTGTGATAATTTGCTCTGTCACAAGCTTAATTAACCTTACTGCATTTTAAAAACACACATGCTCTCACTGCAGTCATTCTGCACAATCAATCACTGATTACCTATTAGGTTACCTTTTCACTTACGGCCAATATGAAACTTTTTATTCGTGTCTCATGTAAAACCTCACAATGTGATGTATCTCATTAGAAATTCAGGGCTGGATCTTGGCGCCAGGAGAAGTCAGCATATTGGGTTACTAGGCAGAATCTTGGCTTTAAAAAAAATGAAATGTCTTTCTCTATTTTGGTTGCTAGATGGCGATAAAGATCCCACGCTTCCTCCTCCAGCCAGTCACACAGCCCTATTGGTGTATAACGAGATGGGGTCCCCGGCTCAGCTGTCTCCTAGGCAACCGGGGCTGGGGACAGAGAGAGGGCAGAGTGTGTGTTTATGTGTGTGTGTGTGTGTGTGTCTGTGTCAATGTGAGTCTGAACTGGACTTTCACAACTGATGAGGGAGTTCATGAGGATTGTCAGAGAGTTAATTTGACGTTTGAGTTTGATATTTATGTGAGAATAGATGGTGACGGTGGTGGAAAAGAGGTAACACCCTTGACATTGAAAAATAAGTCACAAAGGATATTGACATGTTTTCATTTTAATTTTATCTGTAAATTAAGGCAAATATCACACAGAAATACAAGTTTCAGCATCTAAGTGAGTCTGTTTTTGTTTGCTAAAAAAGGCGGGGTGAAGAATTAAAGTGTATTTCTAGAGTTAACTAGAAATACACTTTAACTCTAGAGAGAGGCCCAATCTAATGATACAGCTTCAGTAGACATGACATTGCCTTTAGCTCTCACCTCACATTGTATGAAATGTCACAACCAGGATCAGACAAGTTCTGTTTGGGAGTGACAGGCTAAGTGCAAGTTTAAGGGTTTCCAGTGACTTTCAGTTCGGAGTTGAACCCCATGTGCCATTTCCAAGTTCTAATTATGATTTTAATGAGAAGCTGTTTTGCATGATCCCCGCTGAGCCGAAATCAATGTTTCTCTTGATGGAAGGAAGCGCATGACAGTTTGGTTTCTGCCTAGGCAGATGGGAAAAGGAGGAGGAGTGGAAATCTTTAAAAATATAAGAAATTAAAACATTACCCACAAGACACTGACCACCAGTTCTCCTGAGCCAAATATAGACCTAAGCAAAACAAGGAAGGCACAAAACTCCACACACATCAAATGACTACAATATGTGAAACTTTATATCGGACCCTTCACCAGGTGGCCTAGAACACAAGTGAATGCCGATGTTGCTCACTATATTCTGGATGTGTAAATAAGCAACTATTTGCTTGCAAATTTCATATCTACCTTGTAATATGTCAGTGTTGCATTTAAAGCTTGTTGCACAAGTGGACAAAATCAGTCAATGGAGGTTTAAAGTTCAGGTTTTGTTGGCATGTGCAGGGACAGGTTACTCAAAGAGCTGAGACCATGACGTCCCTAAAAGGTGTGATGTATCGAAATGTCCCTGGACAAACAGAATCTTTGTCTTCTAGCTATGTTCAGATATCATGGTCATTACTGGTCTGATTACTTCAGTGAAAAGAAAATACAGTGTAGGCTTCTGCCTGTTTCTGCAGCATCCAATATAGCTACAGCTCCCATGAGGTTTCGACATTGTACCTAAAAGACTCCTGGGTGCTCTGGTTGTGGAATACTAATACTGTTTAGCATCCTGTTAAGAATATGAACAGAACTGCTCAATATGGAAATACGGAAAAATGGAAAACTGTGTGCTGTTTGGGAACCTAAGAGAAGGCTTAGGCAATCACAGAAATGTATTTTCAAAACAATACAGGAGGTCTGTGTGTGTGTCTGTGATTTACAAATGTACCCTGATGCACTAAAACCCACACCTGGAACTGCCTGATCGAAATGGATGCTGAGCATTGTTTTCAAATGCTGGTACGGAAATTACCTCATGTACTAGTGATGTCAGTGGCAGCAAAAATCGCTTTAAGTTCACAGTGCTGGACTGATTATTTTTCCTGCTGCTTATGATTGCCCATTTTCATGAATGTTTCCTTACTGTATGAACCACAAGGCTCCACTACAGAGCTCTAAAGCCACCAGCCTTCATCAAGCTTCAAACAACTTAGTCAGATCTCTCTTCCTGCTGCAGCGCTGATGTGAAAAACATGCAGCAACACCTCTTGTACGTGTAATGAGTTCAATCTAAAGTGAGACATTTGCTTCCAGGTAACAGCTGCTCTGAGAATAAGCACAATTAAAGCACAACATTCAATCAATGTGCAGAATTGTTTAATTTGACACCCAAAAGTCAAATCTGTCATATTATTCCATGAGGTGTAAAAAGAAATACAGTATTTAATCCACAGTCGATTACTTTATCCAGTAAAAGTCGCCCTGCCATGAGATGTAGAGCAGAGCTGATAAAGGTGTTAGACCACCCCCTGCAACATGCAGCAGGTTATGAGACGGGCTACAGAAATGGCAAAGTAATTTTCCGTCTGCCAAATGATTCTATATCACACTGCCACAGCAGGCGGATATAAACCACAGACTAAGTAAATCTCAAGACCACGTCCCAACAAATCTGAGTGATCGAGACCGGATCAGAGCTAAGCAAGTTAGAGTCCTCCTCATGACCGAGACCATGACATGCATTAAAAACATACAGCTCTTGGCAAAACAATCTCACCTCAAAGTAGTTAGTTCTGGAGCTTTCGATCTCTCAGTTTTTGTTAACTGCCGATTTCAAGTTCAAGAAGGACAACTGAAACTCAGCGTGCGCCAGAAATGTATGCCCATCTGCAAGAGCTCAGCAGACTAACAAGCTAGTGCATCGAAATGTGCACAGAAATCTACTAGTTAATGCATTTAAACATTGAAGGTAAGGCCTGTCACACCATTAAGACTGCACAGGTGAAGTCCCAGTTTGGTCCAGACAGCATCCATTTCTGGTAAAGACAAGTCCCACAAGAGCAAGTCACATTTTGATATTATGTTTGGTTATGGTTGTGGTTTCATGTTTCAGGTTTCAGTGTATTTAATCCTGATTAAAGAAAGTCAAAAGGAGAAATAAGATTTGTGTGAAACAAGCTGCTGATTAATAATTCGGTGTCTCTAAGGTAAAATATTATACCAATACTGACCCTTCCTGTGATCAGATCGGAGTCAGGCCTTCACCTCCCTTTGGGCAATTGATCTAAAAAAGCAGCACGGACTCAAGTGCTATAAGGCTTATATGGAATAAGTTACTGCATGTTACCATAGAGATGGGTATCAGTGGCGGTGCCTTGACAGTATGACAGGAAGCAGGAGAAGAGCTGATACAGTGGTCTGTGTTCAGTGGGTATTCCTGGCTGGCAGCATTTAGCATGACATAAAACACAAGGCCGGTGAAACACTAACATGTACATATAATACATGTGAGGTGGTGGGACTTTGATTCTGTAAAGCTCTTCAGTTGCATGTGAACACGTGATCTTCCAGTTAACACTTGAAATGTCAACAGATTCTTAGGGTCTAGGAGAATAACCGTGAATCCATGAAAAAAAACGCCAGTCATCCTGAAATCTACGAATTTTCTGCTCTAGATTTTCTGATGGCTGTCAAGTGAAAACATCTCACCATTTTTTTGTGTCATAGGCATTGGCTCTAACACTACATTATTTATTTACTAAATTTAATTTAGTAAAAAAGTTTCCTGGACTTATTACTTACTACACACCTTGTTTACATAATACTGGATTCGACTGAGAAAGCTGTCCACATCCGCCTCTTAGTATATGAGATCTAAACAAACTGCAGGGTTGCTGGTTGAGCATATGTTGATGAGTTTGATGCATGAAAATGATGTGCACTCTTTCCAAGAACAACCATGTAGAATGCTTTCCAAGTACAGGACGATATAAACCACAGACCAATTCTAAGTAAATTTCAAGACCACATCCCAACTAAGTCTGTGGTGATCAAGATCAAGTCCTGATCAGAGCTAAACAAGTTTCAGTAAGACATCCACTGACATACAGACAAACATACAGCTACAGCAAAACATTTTCACCTCAAAGTCAATTTAATTCTGGAGCTTTCGATTTCTCAATTGTTCAAGTGCACAGAAAAAAAATCATATCTGTGAGCTCCAGAAGAACTTCTGAACCGACAGTGAGATTATTTAACTTCTGATTTCAAGTTCAAGAAGGAAAACCCAAACTAAACATACAAAAATGACTAGAATTTTCTTAATTGTTACCAGGAATGTATGTCCATCGGTAAGGGCTAGTGCGTAGGAATTTGCTAGTCAATGCTAGTCAGTGCATTTATGCGTTGGAGGTAAGACTGCGCAGGTAAAGTCCCTTAACTTGGTGTTGAGGAGCAAATATGCCGAACATTCACAGTGAGGAAAATATGTGCTGCAGTTTATGGTTGATATTATGTTGATAAGAAAAAAAGATTTTGGAGGCAGAAAAGTTAAACGTGTGGGCATTTCCAAATTGGAGTAAGAAGACATCATCCCGCTCTGCTACTTCTTCTGTTGTGATATGAATGTGTAATTTTATGCAAACACAAAACCCAAATTCTCACAGATGTGCAGCTGCGTGCTCACAGGTGCTTTCTTTCAGCTACATATATCTATTTATTTCTGTCTATAGGAGGCAGATTAACTGCTGTGAAACCTGGACTGGAAATGACCAGTGTTCTGTACTCGAGAAGAGCTTTTAAAAAGCTGAAATCCAAAACTTTAGTGTACATTGTCCTCTGCTCTGGCAGAGAAGCACCTGGGTCCATGATTAAAGTACAGGACAGACAACATGGTTGGTGAAACATATGTTGCTGAGTTTGATGACAATGATGTGCAATACCTTCCAACTACAATGAGCCTGGTCAGCAGACCAGTATATTGGCTTGAGGACCAAATGTGAGTCGACTGCGACACAAGTATGGTTTACACATTCAACTGTGTATTGAAGATGTGGACTTGGACAAATCTGGAATGAAAATCAGCTGCAGTTAGCAGCGCTCAGGTTAGCTTTAGGCTAGTGTCAATCAGGTGCATCATTTATCATTGGTCTAACATCCAGGTGTCCTAGAATAAGTCCTGTGGGTCAAGGCGTTTTGGCTACTTGGGTTCACTTGAACAGCACTGGCTCCATCCTGAACAGATTTCATTTGCTTTTTCAAACAGAACACGATCAGCCAAAGGAGCCAGTCATCATTTCTCAGTAGCATAGAATGAAAGTCCTGCCTTTTGTTGCATGTTCTCCAGTTTTTGTGATTTACAATATTTCACCTGACAGACAGATGGATGAAGAAACAATAAACTATTCATAAATACTCACACCATTGTTATCTAGCTCTCAGATATGGATGCATGTAAATTAAACTCTTTCTCAGAGTAAGTGAAAGCAGTGAATGGCTGATATGGTGCCTGCTGTTTTGCAGGGACCCCTGAGGTCAGTGTCCAACACGTCCTCATCAGTGAGAGGATCTCTGGGATGTGCATGTTGCCCGTCACTCCTCCGAACAAGGGATCCCTCAGAGTGCAGCATGTCACTGTTGGCACAGGAAGGCCTGAGCCCAGCACATTTAATTAGCCAAGCTGTCTTGGCATTGGATGGGAGGGGGGACACACACAGTGACGAGTCATCAACATCACCAAGGGCGCGGTACCGCTCGCTGCCATACTGCACATCTAAAACTTAACAAGATGGGAAAGGGGTGCATGGGTGCTTATATAGAGTCTGGTCACTTGGAGATGAAGATTTTTTTTTTGTTAAACTGGCTGAGCAATGCAGCAAAAAGGGCACAAACACCTTTCTTGCAGAAATACTTAAGGTGTGTTCCTGTCAGGTTTTTGTCTACCAAACATCTGACTGAGATTAAGACACAAAGAGATCCAAAGATCTCAGTGCTCCACATGTTTGTAGTTATCATTCAAGTCAATATGCCAGACTGAATGAAAAAAAAATGACTGTTGCTATGAAAAAAAAGCAAAGTTAGGAGAAACAGTTTGGAAGAAACCATTCTGACATCCCTCTCTGTAGCTGCCTGCATGTGAGGAGCCCACCCCACCTCAGCTGTAGTGAGGAGAGCCCAGTCCAGGCAGCCAGCAACCAGCGCGTCTCTGCCTACCAATAGGCATGCTCGGCTCAGGCTCTGTGCAGTACTCAGTCTCAGCAGCTGAAGCTGGGCGCAGGGGAACTGCGACGGCCGCGCCAAGCATCTTCCCAGGTATGCGTCTCTATGTCTCTACGCCCTTATTCGTTTTTGCAATGTTATGGCATCCTTGCTGCATGCTGTTTCCCGCTCTGCCGACTCTGGCTTATTTCCAGGGAGGGGTTGCTGTGTCTTTTTTTTTTTTTTTCCTTGTGGCTCACGTAGCCTCCACGGTAGCGCAGGGCAGTGGATCTTGGTAAACACTCACAGTCAGCGAAGACGCATCTGCAAAACCTCCCCGTTAAACGCGCGTCAACTTGCACACACCTCAAAATGTTCGCCCTTCGACAGATCAGCGCCGAGCCGCCGCTGCTGGTGGCGAGGCGGGGATGTGCGCTCGCTGCTGTGCTGCGTGCATTTCTCGGGGAAAATTTGCAACGAGGTTATGATTTGGCCAAGCGGCTTTCGTCAAAACATGACCGCTGACTATATTTTCAACTTACGGTGCGTGCAGGTAGAGGGTTTTTTTCTCTGGTAGGCGCTGGACTTGCGGCACTGGGCGAAGCAGGTATTGGGAGCTGATTTGAAAAATCATTTCATAGCAGTCAATTTTATGTAGGCTGTGCCATATAACACTGCAGTAGGCTATAGCAAGGCTATAGTAGGTCACACTGTATCTATGCATAGACAGCTATTCCTACAACAGTGATATATTATTGATAGCTGTGTGTTGTGATACAACGGATCTATTTCAAATCATTATTCATTCATACAGTGAGTTATCATTCAGGGAAAACGATGGCGAGGAAGATGTTTTTAAGAGAATCTGATGGACTTAGTTAACACAAAATGCTCTTAATTATAAATGCGCTGAACTTGTGCTTTAAATGAGTTTGCATAAGCAGTTTTTTTTAATGATTAGCCTGATCTGTGGCGCTCTGTTTTCCCTGTCACTAGGTAAGATGTAGGTACACTCCCTTAGCAGTTAGGGTGGTGCTGCCTGCTAGTGCTGATGTGTTACAGTGGCCACTACCTGTGCATGCAGTCTGCTAGGCCTGGCTGTACATTGGGGGCCTCCCTCCCCCAGCTCCTGGGAGGGTGCTTGGGTGGGTGGTGGTCAATAAAACTACATTTTTAAAAGTTTAAAAAGTCAATTTAGACCCAGCCTCCAAATTAAAGTTGTGTTTTTGGGGCGGCACAGGAAACTTATCAGTGACCGCTTCTCATATAAAAATTGACCTATGTTTCCAAAACCAGAAATGGACTCAAGCCTCAATAGCAGTAATTATCAGCTAATGAATATCATCAACAGAAACTTTTCCAATAGCTGACCTTATTGTTGGTTCTGGCTGCACACAAAACTGTCATATAGCTCAGCATGTCATTGATGTGTATGTGAAAATATACTTGTGTTGCAATTATTGATGGCAGTTTTGTTGTTGCTATGCAAAAAAAGGCTCATGTGCCATATTTCCTCTGCAATCATTTGACGCTGTGACCTTGTCAAAAAAGGGCCACTGTGTGTCTGGTTCACTCTGGTTGTCTCTGATCAGACTCTTTGTTAAAGGAAGCTACTTTTCTATACGAATCCATCTTCACTGGTCATGACTGCCCCTAGATTCGGCTACTTCAGGAGGCCCTTGAGTTGATTTTTGCTGCATTTACCACACTGTCTGTTCGCTCCAGTTGAAGAGCTAGGGATAGTTGGAGGACTTAAACATCAGAAGCTCTGATTTCAGCATGCTGATTCGTTTAATGTTATTTTAGGCTCTGGTAAGGCTTGTCTATAAAGTTACAATGACATTCATATATTGGCTCATCCATTTTCACATGTGTTGTCCTTGAAAATATGGTCACACACTGTGTGGTCTTAAAGTGGAGATTTTCTGCTGAGCTTTATACATCTGGATAGTATTAATTATCTCCAGGCTATAGACTTGTCTGAAGTGTTACAGTGAATCATATGGTATGAAATAAGCTCCCAGGCCAGAGGCAACTCTTAACTGCAAAATGCACAAACTTATGGAGTGAGAAATGTTAAGGTCACCTTAAGGTCAAGAGAAGGGGAGGGAATTTTTCCAAATCATTGGAATGAAACTATCCTTTAAATAATGGATATTTTGCATCAGTGATGCAAAAAGGAGTAAAGAAAAAGAGGGGAAAAAATAATTTACTGGTTTAGGTAAAGTTCTTTGGGATGGGTTTCTTATGTATGCAGTCCGGTTCAGAGCTGCAGCGATTAGTCAATTAATTGAGTAGTCAGTTGAAAGAAAATTAAAAGCAGCTGTGTTGATAATATTGTTTCAGCCAAATATTTGCTGGTTGCATCTTCTCACATACAATGTTTTTTCTGTTGGTCTTTGTCAAATATGATGAAATATGTATTAGTTTTGCACTGTTTATTGATTAGAACCAGCAGTGTTAGGATGTGACTTTTTAAAAAAACTTTTCATACATTAAACGATTAATGCATTAATCAATAAAATCACTGGAAAATGAACCTACAATACAATTACAAGTCCTTGTCCTGTTATACTCATAACATAAATTGTAAGATTAATTTAGTACATTGTGTTGTAAATAGTTGGTATAATACAAAGTTATGTTTATATGATCGCAACAAAACAAAAAAAACAATAAAGAACTAGAATCATTATAAGTTTAACATCTTTAGAAAGTGAATATCAGTTTGATATACTGCATGTCCTGTCACATCGTATTAGTTATGCACTGCATCAAGAAAACAGCTAATTTTAATAACTTTTGAGGTAAGCTGTGGCCTCTTACTAACATCAAAAAGGACAGACAGGAGTGTCATATAAGCTTATTTAAATGTACTGATTTGTTGTTAAGATTGTTGTGGTTGTTGTTTTAGTTGTGCATTTTGTTCTTACACATACTGCATACTGCGATAGCACGTACTCTGTTCTTGGAAACTTCCAGAGAAGTCTTGCTGATGTGTGCTGAGTGTACTGTAGAACGGTAAAATGTGTTCAGTCTGTGTTATCTTTGATATTACATAATCTTTTTCTATATGTTTGGATGGTCAAGTGCCACATTCAGATACATCTTAGTCACATACCCTCAAATACAAAACGGACATGTAGTTTAAATAAATGTAAATGTGTTTGCTATGAACAATTTTGGAAAAGTGTGACCCTAACTTTAAGCGAGTAGGGGTATGTACATCTAATCTAACGCTCATGTCTTTGATTCAACACTGTACTTGTCCTTTAAGTGACATCTTCATAAATGGGAAATGAATTGTAAGCCACTATTCAAGTCCAAACATGATTAGCCAAAATGCTAATGTGTGCAAAGCCTTTGATCACTCTGTTACTGTTTTATAAGCCATCCACTGTCATCTTCAGGCAGGACAGACTGTTATAGCCACTAATTTATATATTTCAGACGGGCAGGGCTGGCTGTGCATTCACACACACACACACACACACATACACACACACACACACACTAATACACACATGTAAGCACACAAACAGTAGAGGAACTCAGCAGAATAGACTCTTCACATTAACATAACATGATTCTCTTTTATTTATGTGTGGCATTATATTTACACCTGAAGTGAAAGGTTGCGATTAGTGGATCAGCAGAAAAGTAGTCATTTACTGTTAGTTGATATTCAATACATTTTTCAGCTTTCCCTAGTTTCTGCTCCTCAGTTGTGAGGATTTGCTGCTTTTCTTTGTCTCATGTGATCATCAACAGAACATCCATTGACTGCTGGTTAAAAACAAAGCAATTTAATGACATGGCTTTAAGAAATTTTGATTTTAACACTCATTACAGTCTGAGAGAAGTGCTGAAAACCTTTGCTGTTGTTTTGTTGTTGAACAGATTTAATCATGCCCACGCTTGATGTGGTGGTCTGTTTTACACAGTTTTTGTCCTAAAGTAATCAAGTACTCATGTTACAGTATAACATGAAATAACTCTTAAATATTAAATATGAAAAGAATTAAGATTCATGTTGTGAGTTTTTTTTTTAATTTTAACTTGTCGTGTTCATTTTAGATTTTTGTTAGACGTTAGACTTAAACTTTGAACAGGACGATATGAATCAGGGGCTGAATCACTTTAATTACATGTAATAAATGTACCATATTTTCTCCTGATGCCATTACGACACAAGTTTGAAGTAATTTATACTGAATATTGCATTTTCCTGCCTGTGGTCATACAGAATGTTTACAGCTCTGTTAAGTTAGCATGAGAGCAAGTATATGATGCAACCTATGCTGGCAGAAATTACTTTAAGAGTATTTGACACAGATTAACAGGATGCTGAGGTATTTAGTCTCTTATTTTTTAGCAGTTATATACACAGTTATTCTTGATTGCTGGAAGTGCGGTATTTAAAGGACCAGTGTGTAGCATTTAGTGGCATCTAGTGGTGAGGTTGCAGAATGCAACCAGTTGAACACCCCTCCCTTGACCCCTCCCTTACCAAGTGGCCACAGGCCATCACAGGAGAACCTGTGATGGCCTTCAGGTAAAGTTAAAAATGTAAAAGGCCCTCTGTAGCGCCAGGGTTTGGTTTGTCTGGTTCTGGGCTACTGTTGAAACATGGCAGTGGAACATGGTGGACTCTGATGACAAATGTTCCTCCTAGAACCTGCTTGTGTTGAGGATAAATATCTAGACAAAGGGTAGAGAAATCTTTATGTAGGCAGTGGTTTAATGAGCAAAAACAGTTTATCATCAGTTTAGCCGTTCTTATATTAGACAAATGTTTCAGGCACCTTTGAAAGATGATAACATCTTTAGGAGGAGCAAAGGGTGTGACTAATAACACACTTTGTGGGCTCTAGATTTGGGAGAGAATTGTCCCATGTTTATACAGTTAAACTGGACTATAGTACAGAGCAAGAATAAAAGACGTAGCATATTAAATTCTGCAGTGCATCTTCAAATCTTTAGTTGTACATTCCACCATTACCCTTAGAGACACAATAATAATGTCTGCACAAAATAATGAGTTATGTTTAGCACATGTTTATGTTTCATGGTACAACACTCAGTGAGCTTTCAACATAGCACATGTTGAAAAAGTAACGTATTAACACATACTGAAATGCAATGCAGACATCTGTTTTCTGGCATCAGCTAGTGTGTTGAAAATGGCACATCCTCGATTTAGGTGCTTGCAGAAATAATCTGCTCATATGTTACCTCTTCACTCCCCTGTCCTCTCCTTAGTGATGGCCTCTGCTGAGCAAACGTGCTTCAGCTTCCACCAGCAGCACTGCGCATAAGGCAACACACCCACCTTTGCCCTCCTGCCCAGAAGTGAGAGAGACACCACCATGTACAGTGTGGAGGACCTTCTCATTTCGCACGGATATAAATTGCCCAAGAGTGGCCCTCCGTCTGCCACGCCTTATGACAAGCGCCCTGCTGATTGCCAGCGTGAACTTGTGGACAACAGGGCTGGCCGGGGGACACTGAACGGGTATGAGGCGGATAGGGGGGCATCTATCACAGGCATCTATGGCAGCAGGCAGGCACTGGTGAAGGGCTACCCCGCCACAGACAACGAGAGCGGGGAAAGGATCCAAAGGAGAAAAGAAGCCGGCATCGGTATCCTAGGTGACGCTCAGCCCTTGGGTGATTCTCTGGCTACAGATAGTGGGTGAGTGTTTTTTTCCCTCTCTTTTGCAATCCCCCACACCCTTTACCCCCCCCCCCCCCCCTTCTCACTGGGGCCCTTCGGTATTGCATGCAAAACTGAGTCTGCACTGCGCAGGGTTTTTTTCCTCGTCTTCCCTTTCCCCTCCTTCCAGAGCTGCAGAACACTGTGGCTGCAGCGGCACCACTGACATATGTTATGCTGGTATATATGGAATTATGAAAGGTGCCTTTGCGCTCGTTTGAGTTGTTTACACGCCTGCACAGAGAGGTGGCTTGTGTCTCTGTGGAGCCCACCCATGCACTGGTATCGTCTCCACATCCTCCACGAGGCAGGCAGATGTAAACAGCAGCACTAGACAGTGAGCAAACTGAGGAGGACTGAACATGCCTCAAGACAGGCGCGTAATCACTCCACTGTAAACACTGGCACACTGAATCACGCCCAGCACGTGCTCTGTGATGTAGGCATGTTGCTGGGCAAGTGTGCACAGCGTGGCTCCCCTCAGCCATACAGTAGCATATGCTGCTGAGGATGATCCATTGACTTTGCTGCTAAATGAATGAGTACAGTGACTAACACAGTGATTTAGTGCAGTGCAGATATGAGATGCAGCTCTTAAAAAGGGTAATCGTAATTCATTCATTTTTTAGAGTTCTCTTTTGTTATTTATTAGACTTGATATTTTACAAACTTACACTGTAATATATTTTTATGATATATTTTCATTTGTTTTTTTGTTGAGCTGCTAACTGCAAACCATGCCTTATGTAGGTATATAATAATTATGAATAAACTATTAACTAGAAAATAAAATTATTGATTTATTTTATTTGAAAGATTTGATGGTTATACGTGAACTTCAAAAAGGATTTTAAATCCACTCTCCCTCGTTCCATCACAAATCAGGTGGCTTAAAACACGCTTGGATGTGACTGATGACCTGGGGATTCATGGATTTCACAGTTTCCTCTGCTTCATTCAGCAGTGCTCCTCCACCACAGCAAGAAAATTACCACGACTGCTTGAGGAAATTAGAAAATTAAAATTACAGTGTAATTTAACAAAATAACCCTCTTTAACACAAAGAAGTGAAGCTCTGATTTTTAGACTTATCTGTTATGATTAAGTATGCTATTTCTAAAATAACTGTTCTGGCAGTGCAACATGCATTACAGCCATATCCTGCACCTAAGAGGTAAATATGGAACCGTAACTAAAATTATTCCCAGGCAGCACTGCTTTATCACACTACAGTGAAACCACTGTTTTGAACCTGCCAATAGTCACTTGTCACACAGTTGCCATTTTATGTTAGTTTCATCGAGCCTTTTAAGAATTATAGGAATGCTTGTGATATTATATATTTGTCCTAGCAGCAATCAAAAAAGCCCTCTTCTTCTGATTTTCTCCTTAGCATTTTACTGAGACATAGTGGAGAAGACTGCTATAAAAGTTGTATGATGTACTGCCTAAAACAATACAATTTGATCTATGTAATTGTGTCATGTGATGGGAAAAGGGAAAGAAGTACTTTTGCTTTTGTGTCAGATCGGGTAATGGGATGTTTTTGCTTAGACTTTGTTTAACAGCCACAGTTGATCAGATGATCAGCTTCGAAGATAAGGTCAGCACAATTTAATATGCAGATCATATTGCAGTAGCATCACAATTTCATGGTGTCTTTAAGGGACTTGGGAGCCGCTGACACAAGCACTTCTGTCTTATATGTGCTGGCTCTCCTTGATTAAGTTGCGTTGAAAAGCCAATACTGCCAAAGCCAAATCACATGCTTGAGACTGACATAGACGTGTCACTTCTAATATTTAATAATCATCAAATCTCAAAAGGGTGGTGTTGCTTTATCTTATTATCATACAAACTGCCATAATAATCAGAATTTTGATTCATTTTGTTTTCTTTTTGGAAAGTCTGTTAATTGCAGATTTACGTATCAATGTATAAAATTGTCGTTGTAAGGGTTTTTTTATGTTTATTGTAAACTATTGAATTGTCAGTCACATAAGATTATTGACTTTGTGATGCTTTTGTGTTTGTCTGTGTATCCAAACCCAATGACTGTATGTCAGATGTCACTCATCCTGTAGCATCTGTAACAAGACCCAGAAAAACTGAAGTCTTTGCAGGTGTCAACCTAGATTCAGAGTCCATCTCACTCTTCATCTGTAACACTGTATCTGTCTTATTAACACTCCAATTCTATGTCTTTGTAGGTTCTACGATGTTCCTAGTTTGACTTATTCTGAGCCACTGAGCCATGATGAAAGGGATGTTTCCTATTGGCGGAGGCGAGGCCAGGACTTCAGCATCCTGCTGGACTATGCTGATGGCAGGGAGCTGAGGGCCTCTGCCGGTGCATGGAGGCCACAGGCCCTGATCGCAGCAGAGGAACACAGGGCAGAGAGGAGAGCGCAGCAGCTATGGGAGGACATTTCCTGGCTAAGAGATCCAGATGCAGCCCCTGGTCAACTAAGAGTGACTGGGGAGAGGAAGTGCCAGAGCCTTGGTACAGAGGAGTGGAGACCTGCTGTGGGCCTGGGAAGGCAGCTGTCTGACGGGGACGGGGACAGGTGGGCTCAGGACCAGTATCGCTTGAGGACGCCTGAGGGTTTTTTTCACCCTAGAACTAAAGCAAAGTCTCAGTCTCTCCCCAGAGTCTTGTCACCTGATGGAATTGACAGCAGAGAGCTCATTCCATCCAGGCCTAGCCTACCTGATAGACAGAGGATAAACAGCACTGTCTTCTCTGGGCCCTATAGTAGGTATATCTATAGTGGTGCTGTTGGCAGGGAGCGTTGGGGTAGGAATGCTGGGCCAAGCAGTCATGTTGCACTTTTACCAAAGCCCAGGTTCAGCAGGCCTTTAAAGCCTCCGTCATATGAGATTCACCAGCAGACTAGGGGTAGCGCAGAAATGCTTGCTATAGACCAGGGTGCCAAACAAAAAGACCGGACTATCTATTATCCAAGGGGTGGGGAGCTCAGACAAGACTATTTCGCACAACACTCTGCCATCTCTGGAATGGAGCCCCCTGGCTACATCCCACCTCCATCTTATAAAAGGGCCCTACCCCCAAGAGCAGTTTCAATCAACCGCAATGAAATGGCAAACCTAAGATGGAGGGCGGAAGCTCTGCAGATGCACAGCTCAGACCCTGGAAGGTGGTTTTCCAGACAGCCAGGTGGTTCATGGCTGGAGCATTATGGAGATCGTGGTGCGTCCTATCGAAAACAGCTGCATTCTGGACATGAAGAACAACCAGGTCATGCCCGTCAATTACCCACTGAAGACCCAAGAGTGAAGCAAATCTCAGGAGGGCCTGGCGGAAATTCTCTCACTGACTCAGACAAGATCCGTAACATCAACAAAGAGATTCCATCTGCTAAGATTTTAGGACAATCTACACATGATAGTGCCTTTCCTCCCCAACAGGGGCCAGCTCTCAATACTGATGGCCGCAAAACAGCTCTCAATGACGACAGCAGTAATAGATGGTGCAACAGGGGAATAAACAAAAAAAGTGACAGTGTAGCTCCTGAACAAAACCGTAGTCAGTTTTTTCCTTCATCTATTCTGGGTAAACCACCACCTCCCCCATGCAAGCCGGCTGACCAGGGTGTCTCTGAAACTGTGACAGAGGTAAAAAAGGTGGAACAGCCTGATCCGCCTGAGAAAGACAAATCCAAGAATCTAAAGAAGAGACTTAGTGAGACAATTTTTTGTTTGGTGTCTGTCCCTGTTACTCCACAGCTCAGTGGGACAATCCGTGATCAGAATAACAACAATGAAAAGTCACCAGACCCAGCGGACAGTCCAAGTGACAATAAAACTGGCCACTTAACAAACCAAAGTCTCCAAAGCACATCTTCAGCTGAAGCTGAGCTGCAAGCATTAACTGGTAGCATAGCGAGCAGCAAAACAAGCAGTAGAGCAAGCAGCAAAATGTTTAAAAAAATACCCTGTAGACCCCCTAAGATAAACCATTACAAGGAGCTGAAACTGTCAGGATCCTGGCCTGCAAACCAGTATCGAGACCAGGAGACACAAACTAGCCCAGAGGCCCGAAAACCTGCCCCTGAAAATAAGGAAGCACAACAAGAACCTGTCCCTCCCAGCACTGAAGTCCCTCCTGACAGCAGCGGTGTAGTGGGCACTGCCTTCAGTTTTCCTATAAAGGGAGTGAAGAGCCTGAAACTGTCAAGCAACAGCGCCTTCTCCCTGACAGCCACCTTCTCCAACCAGCTGAACAAGAGCACAGCTCAGCAGCCAGCAGTACCACCCTCAGGAAACGTGGAGGAGACCAAACCAGCAGCAAACAGTGGGCAAGAGGCATTTGAAAAGTTCCTACTGAAACCGGCCAGCCAGCGACCATGGGATGCTGTCAAAGAGCTGGAAACCATCAAAAAAGAAGTTCAGGATCAACAGCAGCAGCAGAGCAGCAAACAGCCCAGTGTTGACAAATGCATAGAGGACCTCAACGAGGCCTACAAAGACATCTTGGAGCTAGGCACTGCCAGCAATAAAGTCCCAAATGGTTCTGTGCAAATCCCTGAGCGTATCAAAATCCGACTGTCATCAGAACCTCTCAATAAGCCCAGCAGCCTTAGGCGCAGTGCAGTAAGCTGGTCTGTTGACCCAGAATACAGGGAAGTCAAGAGCGCCTTCTCCAGGCCTGCAACAAAGTCGGTAACCTTTAGCAAGCAGCTTAGGGAGGAACTCCCCGTCCCACCTCGGGAGACAGGCTTCAGAGAATACAGGGTTGTTGCGCATCTTTCGCGCAGACGAAGCAATGATGGCAGGACAGTTAAACTAGACCTGCCAGATGAGCCTATCGAGACACCACTTTGTGACTTCAGTCCAACAACGCACACCACAGCAGCTGAGGTGCCATGGGCCGATAGACAGCCCATGCAGGATGCCTCTACACTCACTAGTCCTCCAGATTATGAGGACATATGCCAGGCTTTGCGTCAGTCTAGAGACCCGATGGATGTCAATAAAGCATCCACAGGCAATTCCAAACCTAATGACGCAGAGCCTCTTCAAGATCTCAGTGTTGAATCAGAGGAGGAGTGCCCTATTTGTAAAAGGGAGCTAGAGAATCAGATGAGACAGGGCCCATTGCCTCCACTTCATGAGGAGAACAGCTCGGACAGCTCAGCTACTCAAAATGGCAGTCCACCCCAACGTGCTGCCTTAGAAAGTCCAGCAGAAGACACAAAAACAGAGGAGCCAAATGACTCAACTTTTATTCAGTCAGGGTCTGACCAGTGTGCTGAAACAAGGGAGCAGCATTCACTGACACAGGAAAATGTGGGAAAGGGTGAAAAAACAGACAATGCTCAGGCAGAAAACTTGGACAATTTGTGTGCAGTTAATCTTGCTGAGAGCAAACCAGCGGATGGAGCTACAGAGGACTGTGCATCCACAATATTAGCAAATGATGTGCCTGCAGACCCCCAAGTCACAGAGGAACAGAGGGTTAGTGAAACAGTAACTAAGGAGGTAGAAGTAGGAGAGAAGGAAGCCATTAAAGGAGAAACACCTGAAGGCAGTGCAGACAAACAGTTAGCTGAAGTGAAAAGTGAGTGTGAGAGACAAGACAATACAATGCCTGATGACAAGCAGGAGCAAGAGAAGAAGCCATTTGGTGTCCCAGAGCATAGACTTGGTCTACGGACTCATCTGGGGCGAGACCACCCAGGGTTACCAGAGTTTCCGCCAGATAGACTTCCACTTTCAGTTCTCCCAAACCTAGACCGCAGGCTGTCTCTCAGCTTGGAAGGGGAAAGGAGGAACAGGGGCCCGTCCCAGCGAATCGAAGCTTTGCAGAACAAGCTGGCTGTTTCTCCAGGCAGGGTGGCAGTTGAGCGCCTAGCCCGAATGAGGGAGGTGGACGTTATGTATCGTATGAGGCGCCTCAGTATCAGGAGTACTGACTCTGGGGAAGGGGAGGCAGAGGCAGAGGGGGAAGGGGAGGGCAAGGACGAACAAGAAGAGGAGACCCGCCCTGCTTCTCAGAGACAAAAGGAAAACGATCAAGAGGTCGATCATTCACAGCAGGTCTCAGAGGAGACAGTGTTGCAAAATGAGGTGGAGTCATCTCTCTCAGGTAAGATTATTTACAGGAATTACAGGAAATTAAGGATCCTTGAAAATCTTAAAAATTATTTATCTTTGGTTGTTGCAAGTTATCAGAATTGAAGAAACTCTCATTGGGCCTCCACAAGATAGTGTCAGTGTCCAAAGACAGTGCAAGTCTCCTACCCTCCTCAACAAATTGAATGAAAACACATTTTTACTGTCCTTTCAAAAGTAGATTATTTTTTAGTGATAGATATTGTAGTTTTTAATCAATTGTCTTGCATTTTGCTGCCTTGGTTTACATAACTCAGATGATTAATATAATACAGTATTCAATCTAAACAAAAATACATTTAGAAATATACTTTTTCTAAATTAATAATTTTCTTCTTCATGTCTCAGAACCCCATGATCCCAGCCGAGTGGAGACATTGTAGAAAGACTACGACCATCATCTCCATCTGAGGTGTTTAGCTCCAACACTGTGACCTGGCTGCCTACTAGAATGCCTTCATCTCATCTTGACACTGAAATGGCCTTCTTGTCCGACAAGAGCATTGTGTACACCCTCACCCTCGGCGCTGCGTTGACTACTAAGAGTGCTGTTCCACTGCCAAAGGGAGGTGCCCCTTTAACTTGAGGGGCAACTTCCACCCCAGTTCCCTCCCCTGCCTTCCCAAACTGATTTCCCACTACCCCCATCTGTCCTCCATCCCCAAGCCCATCCTCTTATAGGGTTTCTACTAGTTAGTCTTCTTGTAGCGGCTTGTCCTTTCTATTCTATCCTCCCTATGCTTTTCTCATTGGCAGACATTATGCAATTCTGTCGCGCATAGAACTTCTGAAATGTTCATAGTGAATACAGTCGAGACATTTTTCGCATACTGAACGAACCTGTTTGTTTACGGGCGAGCCGTTAAAGATATGAATGTAAGCGTTTATGTTTAAGCTAATGTAGACATAGAAGGGTTAGTGTCACAAACCTGTTCTGTTGCATTTAAACTACACCAAAATAAACTGCGTATCTGATTGTTGTGGTGAGGCAACAGCCGTTTTAGAACTGGACATCACTGTCTCTGGCTCAAGAACTGTTTTGATTTTCAGAAAAGATAAATCAGCCTTTCTTTTTTAAAAATTTTACGACATTGTGCCCTGTCTCATTGCTTTTGTACACACTGCAACCATAACCCACAGAGCTCTTCAATGAAGAGTGACTCTATACCACATGACATGATAGATCAGTGACCTATTATACGATACATTGGTTCTATGCTGGAGAGGGAGAGTTGCCTTCTTAAACCAGATGTGTATTTCCTGGTTGGATCAGGTGAAGTCTCTGGTTAATTGCCTGATCAATCTGATGTACAGCTCCCATTTCCAGGTAATTTCAGGAAGCAATAAAGGCACAGCTTGAGTTGAAATGGTGGTCAGCAACTTTGATAAATATTGAAGATGGATATAGGGAAAAGGAACTAAAAAAGATCTGTAGAGCAATATTGTTGTACAAACAGCTCAGTGGTATAGTGGAGCTACAGTATGTGTAGGAACCATGGTCAGGAGTTTTAATGTGAACGTGTCAAATTATATTACAGGGATATGGAATCGTGTCAGGGTATATGGGCGCTTAACATGGGGTGGGTGCTTAACTTCATGATATATATCTATGTTCATACATCTGTATCGCAAAGAGACGACATTTCACGGAATATTTATTTTTTTTATCATCAAATTGTTAATGAGTTTGCATAATGTACAAAATAAAGTATATTTTAAATATTTTAAGAGATATTTTGTATTCAACCATGAAATTTTATTTCTCCACGCTTATATCAAGCTGAAAGTATCATATGTCTGTATAGTATCATATTGAGAGTATACATAATTTTCTAGTGCTTTAAAATCTAACAGAGTGATATAGGAAGGGATGACCCTGTGGTGTGCCTTGATCACACGATTCGGTTTCAGTGAGCGATAGGGTTCATCAATGCGAGTGTTGACGTGATGGAAACTTTTTGATTGTGCCATGATTTCCTGTTTGATAGTGCTTTTTCATACGCTAACAGAGTTAATGTGGAACGCTCCTTGTGATATTTGATACATAAATCCATCTCAGCTGTATCTCCTATGTTGGTGGTCAGACATGACCTGTGTCTTCTTTTTGTCTTTGTATGTCTTCCAATTCAAATCATGTATTGTTCTTTTGTTGGTTCTTCGAAACATGTTTAGAAATAAAATTGGGAATTTTTTTTTTCTTTTCCTTCCTTCCTTCCTTCCTTCCTTCCTTCTCTCCTCCACCTAATTCTCTCCTTTCTTTCGTTGTTTCTTTCATTCCACAGCGTGTTCATTTTGTGTAAATTGTTCCGCTGTCACTAACACTTGTTGCACTAAGGGATACAATGCGGTATGCTGTTATTGGCTAAAAACCGCGTATTTGCAAAAAGTATTTAAAAAATTTAAATACACAGGGGTTTTTGATAAATTTAAAATCATAATTAAAAATCTAAATAATGATTAAAAAGTCTTCTTGTGGATAAAAACAAGTTTGCAGTTACATGGTTTTTCCACAACAGCAGCTTTGCATTGGTATAATGTATCAACAACAGATCTGTAGGAATCCATCACTGTTTAATCATTAATCAAGTATCACTTAATTGTTATGTAGCATTTTACAGCTGTAGCATTTTATCAACTCAGAACTTTGTCTTAGTATTTCAGACATTTCTTGTAAATTTGGAATAATCATGTCGCCTTATTATGTGTACATTACATTATACTCCAGGCAATGCCAAATATTAACGTACTAAGCACTGTTTCACACCTTAGGTTTTTACAAGCAACTTACTGTTCTGCCATCCCTCTGGCTGGAGAGGTACAGTAGCATTGTGGATAGTCTCTGCTCTTCATGTTGTTTATCTGTAGGAACATTGAATCAAAACTGTGAACTTAGAATTATACAAAAAGCATAAATATAAAGAGTACAGGCTAAGATTCAGTGTTTCAAGACAAGCCCATAGTCAGCATCACAGGGAGGACAAGCTGACATGCCCATAATTACTAACATCTCATTTTCAATTCATTTTGAAGACCGAAAGGCCTTGCCTAGGTCTTGTGTGTAAACTGCCCCTAACAACATTTAAATAGGTATTTCAGTACATATGACCCCCAATAATTGGCATGTCAGGTACACTTGAACATAGTGTCATTTGACTTTTTGTACTGCAGGTTATGTGCAACATGAAGTAATTATGCACACTTGTAATATTTTCTATTTTCATATGAGATTTAAGTGCTTTTTGTACTCACTGACATCTTTTTTTCTTCCTTGCATGAAATGCAAGAGAGAGGAGGAAAAAAAAGTTTTTCATAAAGTATATTTGCATTTGGTACTCCAATAGTAAAACAAGTGGGCAAAACATTATGTTTCATAATTTAATTTACAAAACTATGCCAAGTATTTAAAAGCTATTTTTAGAGTAAATCAAAAGAAAACTCATTCATTTTTTTTCCTTTAACACATGCCTTTATCTTTGTATCTATAAATATGAGCATAATCCATAGTCATATGATTGTGCTACTGTTGTATGATACTGCAGTCTGATTCATAAATAAACTCTTTGCATGAAAGTTGTGTTTGTGATCAATTGTTTAAAAGGGACATCTACATGAATTGTTTCATATGGTATAATCTATGAACTTCACATATCAAAATACTACTATTGCACTTTAGAAATACACAACTTCCTCAGTTCATAATGTATATTACTGTGTGGGGAGGACACAAGGAAGCAATACAAACATAAACACTAGTTAAGAGCACGTTCAGGCAGAATGCTATCATAAGTGCTGTAATAGATATTTCATCTTCAAAAAGTTGACTTCTACAGTAATATGCAGGCAATAGAAAAAGAATGAATGTGTGTGTTTTCACACATGCAGACTTGTGTACTGCCATTTTTCAGCCCAATTACCCTGCCAGACTGTCACACTGAGCTCCACTTGCTGGATTAAAGCGTTGGCAAAGACAATACTTGAGCTGAACCTTGTAAAAACCTCCCAGCATGCTCTCTGAGGCTTGGAGGGCATCCATCCTCAGACGCTGCTCAAATTCCTCTGTGTTCCATCTTTCTTCTAAAAGGAGAGTGAGAAGTCTGATTAGTGCTTCCTCTTATGTTATACTTTATGTGTTATGCAAGTGTGCTCTCTTTTCAGTTTCCTCACATTGCTTTGCTTTAAGGCAGAGAGGGAGGAAGGGGTCATATAGAGTCACCACATTACCTGTTGCCACATAATGTACATTCAGCATCTGTCAGTGCAAATGAACTTATTCAAGAAACAACATTTAGGAAAGGGCAGTTATTAAATGTATATCCACAGATAAGCACACAAAAAGGCAACGTGCTTTTTTACCTTATGGATAATACAATGACACAGCCAAGCACTGTGTATGACTGCATTACAGTTAATTTAATGTAATGCTGAGGCCATATACACACACATACATGGAATAATTTGGTGCTGCCAGTTTACCAGCAAAGATAAAGAGCTCCAGAAAACCAGTAACTCAGCACAGTTACACACTTTTAAAACTTAAGAGGGTGAGTAGTAAATTAAGTGCTACAGCTATGGGTTAGCTAACCAAACTACTCTAGCTAGCCTTAACGGTTGGATAATCTAATCATCTCTGGACATTTTCCACACATTTTGTTACGGTATGTTGTGCTCTTACCTTAAAATAATGCAGAGCAGTTTTATTTTATTTATCTTTTAAATTGAAGTTAGCCTTGAGTGAAGTTCCAGCTTCGCCCTGAAAAGCAACAAGTCTTTTCAGTTCTTGTAAGCTAACGGTTAACGTTAACCTCCAACATGGCCGTTTGTGACTGTTGGTAACCATCGTCCTCAGGTTCTGAAGACTGAATTCTGTAGTTGTAATAGTCTCATGAGATATGTGGAAATGTGTTGTCCGTGCTTTCTGAATATCTGGTAATATAATCACCCCCATTTTCGCTGTGGGTATGTGGTGCTCTCTCAATGAAACAGTATGCCACTGTTCTGGGGACCTCACTGCCATCCACCCGTCCAGCTGTCCCTCCACTCCATCACAGCTGCCTCCGTCTCCGAGCCAGGCCTCGGTGAGTAAACTACATATCTGTCACTGCTGTACAGCTGTCAAGCATGTTCGCCTCTGCGGCACTGGAGGAGTAACTCCATTAATGTCTCGGTGACAGTTGTCCTCCTCCGCCTCCACTCCTCACACACACGCACACGCACACGCACACACGCACGCACACACACGCGCACGCACACATACGCGCGCGCACACACACACACGCGCGCACACACACTCGGCATTCTCAACTGCACCACAACCCAAAAGTGACAGAGAAGGTGAAACTGTAAAGATCCTGTGATTTCTGAAGCAACAAACAGAGGTAAGTTCAGCATAAAAATAAAAATACTGTAAAGATGATTGAAACAAACGAAATATGTTAATAAGGCAGTTCATAATTATGCATGAATATATATATATATATATATATATATATATATTAGAAAAGAACACTGAAAAATACAACAGTGAAACAAAATGAAATTAATGAAAACTATTTACAAAATTAAAATTAAGAACATAAAAGTAAATAAAATAAACAAAAAAAATCATCCATTTAATGAAAGTTAAAAAAAAAACCCTCATCCTCCTTAAATTAACAAGATGTGAAAAGTAGCAGCTTTGTAGATTTTATGTTTAGATAATAAATTTTATTTACATCCTTAAGCATCTACTAAGACCAGTAGAGGAAAGTAAGACATCAGGTATGTTAGCTTAGCCCCTTCTCTGTGTCATGATGAACTAATATTTATTGCCAGTGAAGTAAGATTAATTGACTCTCATTCAGCACAGTTGAAAACATTTGTGGTACAGTCTGGGACTGCATGTCCTGCTGTGGCCGGGTACGTCCACAAGGTGGAGACAAACAACAAATAAACAGAAACGGGAACCAACATCCCAAACTGTCTCTGCGTCTTCTCTTTGTCTAAAGGACCCGAGGACAGTAAATACTAGCTGTTTATTCTAACACATATATAGCATATGTCTTGTCATCCGAACATATATTGCATGTAAGTTGCACTTGCCCATCTGGAAATGCTCACATTGCTCACACAGTTGATTTTTTAAACCTATGATGACTATGATGTGGACGTTGTTGTGCAGCTCCAAACTTGGTGTCAAGTTAGTGTTAATTTCCAGAAATTCGGTTGAGGTCAAGGATTTTGTTGCCCTCCTATTCCCATTTTGGGAGATGAAAACAACAGTTGCATAACATAACTCTTTTCATAAACATTTACTCTTTGAACACTTTGACATGAACAGTGCAGAAGAAATCCTGTTGTGTGCATCTCACAGCTGTACTGTAGTAAGTACTTTGGCAAGGATCACAGAGATAATGTATTTAATCATATGTGGTGATACTGTAGATGCAAGCTCCACTCTTTGTCTTTAATTTTAGATTCAGGGACACACTTGTCACTTGTGGCCTTTGAAATCAACCAGTGTGATGTTTATAAAACTGATGAAACTTATTAAATTTAAATATGATGAGCATATGATCTGGCTGAAAGTAAAGTGGATGTAAATGTGTTAAGGAACCATGAGTCCTTACTAAAAGTTTTAAATTGAATTTGGTCCCATGCTGTGAGACCCAAGTGTTGTTGTATAGGAGCCCCTGCAGAGCCTTGGTCACTGTGCTGCTGGATTGTAGTTTTAACAGCTGATTCGATCCCCCTGCACTGGGAGCCCGATGCTTCCTGGCTATTTATGGCAGATGCCCCTCTATCGAGGCTGCTCTCTTCAGCCCATACATGGTTGCTGTGGGATGAGGTTACCACGCCGATTTTGGCCCACACTCCCCAAACCCTTTGGAAGCAGTGTTGTGTCGCCTCTCACCCTCAGTCTAAACACTATTAGACAAGGGTCCCAAACCTGATTCACAAGAATGGATGTTTTAGGAACCACAGTCTTGACTTTTGGAATAGTTTGAAGAACCACTTACTGTTGGAGTGTCAGCCTGTTGTAGCACCCCTCTAGTGTATTCTTTTTCTCAGTTTCACCCTCGTTTCACCTCAGACCCCTGTCTCTCTCCTTCACCCTTCTCCTGCATACCCTACTCCCTCTCCTTCTCTCTCCCTCTCTCTTCTTCTCTTTCCTTTTTGCTCGGCTGTTCCTGGACTGATTTATTTGGCCTGGTGCAGCAGAGCTAGCGGGGAAAGCACCAGGCTATATTTGTCGGCTGCTGAAGTTGGATGTGCTTCATGGTGGATGACTTTGGATCCTTTGTTGGGTTTACCTACTCGCACTTGCAACTGCTGCCACCTAAGCATCTGCTTTGCTCTGAGGAAGGAACTACTGAGACCCTTTGTTGGGTGGTTTCATATCCCTGAACTCTGCTATAAGGATAAATGGACCTGTGAAGGTATTATTGGAGTTAAAGGACTGTAAGTATTGTTTTCTCTTTCCTAGTTTAATCTCATTCATGCAGTTTTACACACACAGAGTAAAATGACAGTTCTTTCATGATGAATCTGACAATTAATCATTTATGACATGTGTTTTGTGGTGACTTGCAAAGCATAAATTCTGTGGTAAATGCTAAACTAAGAGATTGTTTGGCCATGCAGTTGTGCTACAATATCTTCCCTAGGCCTCAAACATTAAAAAATGTGATATTACTTGCTATCTGGAATTAGTTAGAGAAACAAAAAATCCTTTACTGAAAGCCTTTGCTTTGGGTGCAGTCAATAAAAGGAAAAGAACATTGCTATTGTTGCTAAATATAAATAAGTTAAATGTTGTTTTGTTTGGTCTTTTTTTTATTTATTCTGATGGTAAAGTGAAAACAACAGGTGAATCTTATAAATGTAGATTAAACCTGTTGCATAGTTTGTTGAAACACAGTCTCCATTACTTTAGTTCCCAGACACAAAATCAGAATCACTTTATTTGCAAATGCAAAGTTTATTTGAGTATTTTCACCTACATCAGTCACCTGGTGGATTTTAACATTTGTCAGTTTAACCATTGTTCCCTCTAAATTGTCTGTGAGATTGGAGACGTCATTATCATCTTTGCTAAACTAGTCAGTAGAGGAGGCAAACATTGGTGCCAACTCCTAAACTCAGCAGTGCTCCTCTGGTATCTGGTTTAATTTTTCTCCTCAGGAGAACTCAACGTAGTGTCCGAGCTGAGCCCCCCTCTTGTTGCTTTGTGCTGTCTCAAGTAACCACATGGGTATTAGCATTCCAAGCTCCAGATTATAGCAGAATGGTGGTATGCGTATGCAGCTGATCTATGGGCTATGTGTTGGGTTGGTGTGTTATTCCAACACTGGACAGGCGTCGTCTCTACACAGTTTTGTTTTTATAGTGTGTGTGTGTGTGAGAGAGAGACAAAGAGAATGTGCGACTGTGCACGGCAGTTGCTTGATGCTCTACACCTGCTGCACCCATCAACATGAACAGACAGGTTTACTGGCTGGTCCCTTTGTGGACCCTCCGCCACTGGATTCTGTTCTAGATATAAGACCATGGACTTGCACACATTATCACCCAGCTATGATGCATGCATTCATTTGAAGGCCAACATTCTTTATTAAAATATGATGAAAATATAAATAAACAAATGCATCCATGCTTTGCTGCGTCCTCTTGGCAGATTAGCTGCAGATTGTTATGTAAACGAACAGGTAAAGATTCAGTTCTTAAAACAGCAAAGTGGCTTGTTGATGTGTCCCCTTGCAAGAATTTGAACAACGGCCCCAACTCTAGGGAGCGATCTACATCGTCTACATTCTCTAATCATACTCCTGCTCCCGTTCAAAGGAGAAACCTTTGTGTTCATGCACCAGTTATCCCTGGAGCTTGTGCTCAGCGCCTGTCCCCACTGTCTACTGTTACCGTCAGCACCTAGTATGTCAGAAGGCAGAGAGCTGTCCACAAGCTCCTGCTGGCCTGTTAACTTGCTGGCCTCTTTCTGAATGTATGATTGCTTTTGTATGATTAGTTTTTCATAGTTACTAACTAATGATATGATCCATTTATGGTGTGCTTTTGTACCACATTATGGTACTTTTGTATGGGAAGAAGCATGTTGGTAATATATATATAATTGGGAGTGTTTCTAGATATTGTTGGGATATTTCAATATCCAGTCAGTTCAGGTTTCGTCTATAACAACATATATAGTATCCATTCATGCTAGGAAGGAAGGTGGTTGCAGTGTGGTTCAGCAGAGATAAGACAGTGTAAATGGCATATAAGCACACATAAGAAATTAATAAATGCATGGTTTGATCCTTTTAGTACATAATATATGTATAGATTAATGTGATTGTGTTCTCGTTATTACAGTAGTCATATAAAGATCTTATATTCAAGTGTCACTAGTGACTAAGCATATTTAAACAAGTGTTATGAAATTAAGAATACTTGTAGTATATTGTGAACATATCCTACCAACACAGATGTGTGCATGCCCTGTGGAAAACTGGCTAAAAAATATTTCTATTGTTTTAACATGAATCAAATTTTGACATACAATATGATGGTCTGCTTTAGGACTATTGGGAAAGAAACAAAGGTGGATTTTTCTTAGTTTCATAGCATTCTCTAAATGATTCATGATGATTAATTGACCTTTGAAAGGCCAGATTCACCTTTAAAGATCTGCTTTTGCCCGTTTATAGTATGCCAATTAACAGTTGTACAACTGAATGTCGCAGAGTATTAAAGAACATACTGTAACATGGGTTATAATGAGAGCCATGGCTTATGTTACATATCATCTTCTCTCTCCCTTCTTAGTTTTCTGTGTTCTGTCTAGCTAAAAGTAGAAAAGCTATAGAAATGACCTCTGCAATGATACTGAGACATGCTATACCAACGACTAACTAGCTATTGTTCTTAAATTACCTCATCATGTTACATAATGTGAAGATGTTCCTGGATGATGTATCTTTAAGAAAGGACAGCCAAATCCTCAAGTAACCATTTCTGGCTTGAGGAACTCATCGCCCTCCTCCTTCACTCCCTCTCACCCTGTCTCTCTTTCCTTTTCCTCCCTCTCTCCTGCGCTGCCATAGAGTTCCACAACTTCTTAACTGTCTCTCCTCAGCACTGGGCTCTGTGCTCATCGATATCCATATAAGAGCAGAGCAGGCAGATTTCTGTGCCGAGTGTCAGGCAGAGTTGATGCAAGGCAGCAGAGAGGAACGCAGATCTGGATCTAAAGAAAGAATGCCAGAGTAAATGTTTAAGGAAGGAGGAAGGAGGAAGGTTCCTGCTCTGCTGCCTTAGGCTTTCACTTGACCTCTGCATTTGTGTGTGTGAGAAGTATTCTGGATCAAGTACTTCTGCATGCGTGTGCATGTGTTGGTATTAGTGCATGAGTGTCTGTGTCCCAGTGTACATTAGCGCATTTGTGCAAGCTAGCCTAAACAGAGAAAGCTTCTCCTAATAAAGGCAGGCTTGCCACAGCATCTGCCTCTGCCAAAAGTGCAAAGAAATCTCAAAATTAATAATAATTTTCACGATAGAACAATAATCACTTTGCTATTTTGAGGAACCAGTGCTTTCAAACAATGCAGAGTTTGTCATGGTTGGGTTAAGACTGAGTCTGGTACAGACCAAAACACACTTAGAGTAGTGCTACAAGGGCCAAAGTGTCCCAGTAATTGGACAAACCTTCATCCTTATACCCTAAATCTGTGTGCTGCTGAGCTTCACAGCTTAAAGTTTTGCTGAGAGATGCTTTGATGTTGAGTCACCCAGTGATTTGTTGAGGCCTCGTCTCGTGGTGTTTACACGATGTCCTGGGTGTTGAGTTTTATTGAATTGTGTGACTGGCTTGTACATCCTGTGTAGCAAGATGGAACTGGTGAGCTGAGTTTCGTATTTCAATCTGTGTTTGACCCAACAGATCAAGACACAATTAAAGTCAGAGCAAGTGGTTTCATATATTCATTTGTGCAGGATTTTATTGTAGATTGTAACATGTAAAGATTAGAAAACAGTTCTTCATTTGACAGAGAGATTGACCCAATCAAAAATAGTGATCAGTATTCTCACTCTTTAGTTTTATTAGCATTTTTCTTTCTCTCGTTGCTATGAGGATGGAAAAGCCTAAATTATATTTTCGACATTCAAACATTTGCAATCAAATAAGAAGAGTCCTTTGTTGTATATAGAAATGAAAAAACAGCAGCCTAAAGGGCATTTTAAACAGCTTATTTGTCAACAACAGTTAATGTGGACAGTTAAGGAGGCCAGCAAACCAGATCTCAGTTCTGTGGTCATGGTTTTTGACACAAGTTCCCATGTTGTCATCGACTTGCCACTAAGAGTACACCTCAGTTTACTTACTTGGAAGGCTTTAAGTGTTACTTCTTCTGCCAGTGTAGTTTACTACTAAGAAAAGCCTTATGAGTGACATGTGGCCGGTTTTGAAATTGCAAATTTGTATGCAATTGATGAGACAGAGAGTGAGTGACGGAGGATGTATCATGTTTGTTGCTGCAGATGTTGGCACTGAAAGGAGGGGTAAACATAGAAATAAAAAGTGAAATGGAAAGAGGTGAAGAACCAAAAGGAACATAAGAAATGCAAGAGAGAGAGAGGTGAATAGAGGAATGAGAGGGAGTTGATAGGAATGAGTAAGAAGGGCCACATGAGAGAGAGAGTGAGATGGATGGCAAGGATGACCAGTCTGGTGAGGGAAAGGGAGAAGGAGTGGGAAAGAAAACAAGGCAGAGCAGCGAGCAGCCGTGGAGACGGTCCCCTGGTAAACACAGGCCGGCTGGCTGACAGGGTGACCTCTCCCTGAGGCAGCCACTCACAACACATGTTGCCTTATTAGGGGCGTCTATGGGGATCATAGGCAGACTAGGGAAGGTGGGAGGGGGAGTTTGTGTGTGAAAGGGTGAGAAAAAGCATCACACAGAGGAGGTGAGTGAGTGTGCAAGCAAGCAAGACTAAGAGAGAGTCCAAAAATATGTAACAAGAGTAAAAGAGCTGGACTTTTATCACCAGGTTACCTCTCCAGTGCAGTTCAGAGTTCCCTCACCTGTGCAGGGTCACATTCTGTAGATCTTACATTAATAATATGCACATGATTACATGATATCGTAGTTAAGGTTTGTGTGCTTTTGTGTACATTTTTGTTCTCTATTGATGCACACTTTCCTAGTGCTGGAGGTGATACTGTAATTCCTTATATTTATATTTTACTTATATTTATATTACGCTAATAGATCTCTGGTTTTCTGTTAAGATAAAAAAAGGTGGCGGCTAAGATAAAGAGAGTTGGGGAGGGCTCTGTGTGATTAAGCCTCTGTAAATGTGTCTGTTGATGTTGATCTATGTTCTTTCAAGTATACGTGTGCATGTGCACTGTAGCTTCAACTTGTTTTATTCAGACTTCAGTAGAGTAGGCTATATTGCTGTACATCCGTTGGCTCGCAGTGTCTTTGTGATTCACTTTGTGATTTTGGACTTGCAGTCCCCATGTTACAGATGAGGACTTCAGAGGGACATGAACTAAAGGAGAGACAAGAATTGGGGAGATTAATTGATTAGCTGTAATCAACAGTAGATGGTAGTAAGGCAGTTTTCTTTAACCTTCCTTTTAGCAGGTGTTTAGGTTATTACTTATCTCAGTGCAAAAGTGGCCAGTTGTGAAGCAGTTAGGGACGCAGTCTATGATGCGATGACTGATCATGTGACAATCTGGGTCACTAAGAGTGACCTCCAGGCCGCACTTCCTTCTTCTCTGACTTTAACACTTGTCTCACACTCTCTGATGTGATGATGCGATGACTCGCACAAGTGGGTTTTGTCGTTTCTTAGATTAGATGTTGCCTGCACCCACTCTGTCTGATTATGTCTACACCTCTGAGGTCAGGCCAACCTGTGGCAGAGGCAGCATTAAACCTGTGGCAGAGGCAGCATTAAACCTGTGGCAGAGGCAGCATTAAACCTGTGGCAGAGACAGCATTAGAGATGTGTGTTACCGAGTATGAGAAGATACAGGAAGACAGTAAATATCCGGGACAACACAAGGAAGGGCAGAAACTGAAACAACTAACTAGTGGTGTTGTGTTCAATGAGAAAAGATGAATACTGTCCTACTGCATTGCGTGTGACTTCTTAATAAAGCTGTTCTTACTGGTTGAACTGGCATCGAGACAAGGCTGTCAGTAAAAGCCTTACAACCAAATGGGATCACATTTCCAGTGGTACACTGAATTTTACAATCTGATGGACTCAAATTGCAATTAAATACAGAGGAAGATTTCACAGCCAAAATAAATTTGACAACTTCATTATAATATTAATGTTAAAGCAATTTTTGGCTGCAGTTTTTGGAAGGTGGCAACCAGCCATCTTGGCTGAAGCATGCCTGATGTGTTCTGTGCTTTAAGGATACCATCTGACTTCCAGTAGCCCCGGACCCCATATCACCCCTTGTAGCCATACTGGCACCCTCCTCCAATCCTGTTGCAGAGTTTTTATCATTAAGGCTAATTTCTGCCTGTAATCTGATTAGGGCTCTGAGCTGCTTTAGCACCCTGCTGTGCTGGCTGTCTCTCTCAGCTCCCTTGCATGGACACACACACATTGACATGCACACTGACACACACATACTGTATGACTGTCAGTCTGTGTAGGCTGTAGCTTGCTGTGTAGCCGGGGCAGTCATTCTGCTGTGGCTGTGTGCTTGTCCGTGTGTGTGTGGTCGTGTCACCACCTTCATCCCTGCCTGTCTGCTTAACGGTAGCAACCCTCACCTCCACTGCTGCCGCTCCTGCTGTCCACCACCAACACCACCGCTGTGCCCGGAGGGGAGTCTAACAGTGAGGCATTCTGCAGTTCACCTCCTTAAACATGTTTCGAAACCCATGGATCTCTAGTTACCATGTGAACCATATGCAGCCCTGTGGCCAAGGTAAGGCCTGTAGAAGGGGAAGGCTTGGTTTGGCTATAGGACGACTTGCTTAACCCACTTGAATGCCCTTAACTCAGATTCCTTGAGTGACTTGGCTAATGCAATTCAGCTCCTTACTGAGCTAAATGACAGAGTTTGGTGTGTGTCAGTAGGCGGGGGGATTCAGCTTGGCAAGACATACCAAGAGGCTGTGATGTTTCCTGGTTGATTCCTTGCTTTTTGTTGGACTGGGTATGACTGGAAGGATTCATGGCAAGTGTAAGAATTTCTCATTCCGATCATCCCTGGTTAATGCACTTAAGGATTTGAGCAGGTACACAGGGTTTAAAAGTATTTCTATCACTAAGGGCATGAATTTTAGCATTCAGGCTGCTGTGATAAAGTATTTTTACTAAAATCATTTGGTGCTGTATTTTCAGCAGATGGGTGCAGTTGTGTGTTATCACAAGTTTTTTCCCGTTGCCTCCTCTCTAACGTTTTACATTGTCAGTGTACTCTACATGAAATGCCCGCTGAGGTGGAAGATCTGTTTAATTCCCCCCACTTTAGCCGGTTATGTTTCACCAGCAACCATTCCATGCTGACTGTGTGCAAGTGAGGGCCCAGTTCACTCAGGGAGTCTATTTTGCACCTTTGAATATTTATAGAAAATCGCTCTCCCCACCACGCTCACTTTGGGACCGTCAGCAGCCTAAGCTGCTCTCTGGCACTGCCACCCTTGAGCCTTGCGCTGCTTGTTTTGTTGACAACCTGCAGGCGTTTCCAAGGAAAGCCAGACTGACTTCTGTACAAGGGGCTTTCCATCAGAGGAAGCAGACTTGTGAAGTCACAGACAGACAGATAAACAGACAGATACATGTACAGACACCAAGAGTCCCAGAGGCTGTGGAGATCTTGGACATTTGTGTATTTGAGAAGAATCAATCCTTTAATGGCTATGACATTTGTTGTTTTCTGGTTTGACAATAGAGTGCCAAAATTGTCATGGCTATCTTTTTTTCTAGGATCAGTTCCTTAAATCCTTAGGACAAACTTGAATCACATCCATGCAGCAGCAGTTTCAAAATGAAGACTTCCAACCCGGGTTTCTGGCCTCTCTGATGTATATTTCTGACTTGAGCCTTGACCTGAGAGCCCTTGAACTTGATGTTCAAGTGAGCATTGGGACTTTGCATCACACACCAATCCTTTCCATACTCTCTGTTATACCAAAGGTTCCCCACTGTATTGCCACACAGTTTCTGGTTATCAAAATAAGTCTGGAGGCGTCTGGAGCAGTAACATGATCGGCCACCTATACTGGGATACAACTTTACAACAGGCTGCTGTTGCTGTGACATGAGAGAAGGTCAACTATCAGCTGGGAACTGGATGTGAACTTTCTGAGTAACCTTTTTTTGACCAGTGACTCATAGTGAGGTTGTGCAGGTAGTGCAGGAGGTTGAGTTCTGTCCCAACAGTTCCATTATGTTCAATTGTGTCATTAATCTGTGGATGAAGAATATAATGTGAACCTGAACCAGCACAAAAATACTAATCATTTATTTGTAATTCATGTTCTTGACTGAGTCTCATATTTTACCCCCTCAGGGTCTAAACCTCCCGCCAAACTTTGCAGTTCAGCCTCGTTTCCAACAGAAGCCTTAAGGTGAGGAAGAAAAAAAGTCTGTTTATTTTGGAAGCACAGCACGTGGACATTTTTGTTGTAGTTGTAGAAAAGACATGTTGCATTTTCGAAGAGCATTTAAATTCCTCTCCTTTGCTTTGTCATCAAGATGGGGATATATAGAAGGATATAGGTTTACTAGAGTGCTTTAGCTTATCATGCACAGTAAGCATTAAAAGCTGGAGATGCCTGGAACAGCTTATCCTAAGACACTTTTTGCTCACATGGTATTAGAACCATAATACCTCCTTCAGGGGTACTTTGCACCAAGCTGCCTTTTGCATGAATTCACAGAGTTTCCTTTTTATTCAATTTGTATAGTATACAGAAGGCACACTCGACTCTTGAGGACTCGACTCATTGCTTGTGTTACCTGTCGATGCCGAACACGCAAAGACATTAAGGGAACACCATGACTTTCTGGAAGAGAGTCATGGTGTGACCTCTTCCAGACAGTCATGGTGTGACCTCCTTCCTAAGTGTGATCCTGCCATCACCTCTTTAAGAGAAGTCATTTAAGGCAGAGTTGTAGTAAAGTCTCAGATCAGAATCTAGACACCATTTATCTCTAATGTGCATTTTATTTGACTTCTTTTCAGCAAATACTGACAATCCTGTCACGAGTTTTGGGCTACTACATTTCAGAGATTCTTTTCTTTCAATGTCAGCACTTCTCTTAAATTAAAATAAAGCACCTGTCATCTTCGTAGCAGAGCAGTTCTGATTCACTGCTTCTACTTTTATGGTAGATATTTCTTTTGCTTTCAGAAGGAATCTAGATTGAAATTAGTTACGTAATGATTGGCAGGTTGGTGACTCTGCCTTCTCATTCAGTTTTCAGAGTGACTTCTCCTTGGGTGACAAGACCGCCTTGGTCAAGAGTGTTTCAGATACAGATGCCAAACTTCTGGCTGTCCTTCCCAAGGGTGTGCTTTTGGCTCTCACCATTCATAATAACTCAAAATAGTGTCACAAATAGTTTGTTGTTTCTGACATTTGTCTTTTTATTAACTTTTTGTTTTCGGTTCAAACAATCAGTTTCAGAGTTGAAGAAATACTTTGAGGGAGCTGTCACAAAGGATTTGGGAATGAACAGGTATCTTTGATGCTCACTACACTGAATTTTCACATAAACATCTAAACATTTTCATAAAGACCAATTTAATAGTTGCTAACCTTTAACTTCTGGCTCTTGTCTCTGACAGGAAGGAGAGGATAGCCCGGCGCCTGGAGGGGATTGAAAGTGATGCTCCACCTGCTCTGGTGCCTGGTGGTTTGGTAGCCAACAGAATGCTGGAGGAGGATCCACCGCGGTACACCCGCGCCTCAGACCCCTGTGAGCCTTGTGTGATGGGTAAGCATGGCATGATGTGCAGCAGAAAGTGGACTAAATGCCTTTAGTGGACTTGGATTGACACTGTTGAAATTTGTCTCAAAAAGAACCATTAATTATGTTCGTCATCCATAGGATCGATTATTTTGGAAAAGTTCTACTGTTTACTATAGGCTTAATGAACGTGACAGTTAAACATAATAGACAAAGTCGGACAGTTTTTGCATTCTGCTGCATTTTGCCAAGACGTGAATTCACTCACTGAAAACAATTTCGGTGAGCTTTTTTGTTAGAATAATGCCACATTTGTGTCTCGTGGGATGGACGTTAGCAATTGTTTAGTCATGTTTGTTTACTTTTTTGGGCACATTACTATTAATTAGCAACAAGTCTGACATATCTGAGCGCTCAGAAGAACACATTGTCCCATTGTATTTTTAATGCAGGTTGATGTAAACAGTAATTACAAGTGAGAAACCGGTAATAGTAACTCCCATGTGACATGAATTTGGCCTAAGTCTTGGTTGGCAAGGAA
Organism: Toxotes lorentzi; assembly: GCA_037833715.1. NCBI lineage: Eukaryota > Metazoa > Chordata > Actinopteri > Toxotidae > Toxotes > Toxotes lorentzi. The sequence continues at coordinate 19,378,322 of JBBMJY010000006.1, forward strand.
TGTTGTTGATAAGCATTAAGTGTTTCCACTATTTACCACAGTGAGGCACTATAGTCGAGAGGATTTGGAGACGCCCCAGAAGCGGGCGTCATCTCCAGACAGATCACCTCAGAACAAAGGTGGAGTTGGCAGCAGCCGTCCAGAGCCAGTGTTGGTGTATGTTGACCCAGTAACATTATCCACCTCCTCTACACCCACATCTGGCCCCACAGACGCCACCGGCCTCAGTTCCAAGGCTGAACGCATTGCTCGCTACAAAGCAGAGCGCCGCCGCCAGCTGTCAGAGCGTTATGGCATCCTCCTGGACCAGGAGGTGGACATGGATTACACACCACGCTACCGGTCCCGCCGAGATCCTGAGACTTCTGGTCGACCGACAACTGCCAGGCAAGACAAAGGCAGACAGGAAGCAGAGGAACCAGGACGAGAGCCCAGGGTGCCATACCGCTCTGGAGTGGGCAGGGTTTACATGAGGACTCATCCAGATCCTGGACCTGTTAGTACATCAAGCCCTGCTCATACAAACCAAGCTCCTCCACCCACACAAGAAAGACAGAGCAGATTTTCGGAGCGGGAAAGAGTGATGAACATGGAGAATTACCGACGCGGAGGGACTCAAGAGCGCTCAGCAATTTCAAGAACCAGAACCCAGGAGCAACATCCACCCCAGCCCCAACAACAACAAAAGCCCCAACACCACCAAGAAGCTGCCCACCAGGAGCCAAGCCCCACCTCCATCAGGGACTACAGCATAGCAGCAGTGCCCAACTCTCCTCGCACTGCCCGCCGGGCCTCCCTGCCCTCCACTCGCTACGGCATCTCACCTGGGGATTTATTCATAGAGCAGCAGGCCCAGAGCATCCTCAACAGACAGGGGTGAGTTTATAAAAACTAGGTCATAACATTCATGAAACACCTCATGTCGCAAGGTCTTCACAAGTCTTTATATGTAATAGAGAGCAGGTGTGTGACAAGGTGTTGATGAATGCCTATGATTCAGAGTGTAAAACTTAGTTTAGGAACCATATTCAACTGAAATAATGCAAATAAATTCAAATTTGCAGACCTGGTTTTTAGTATTATGTTTGGTAAATTAAATCTAACACATTTTAAATGTCTGACATGGCACTAGAATCAGGAATACACATGCTCAGCTTGGATCGTGGTTCATGCAGTTTGTTTGAAGATTGTTTTGACTTTGTCAAAGTAAATGAAATGCTTCATAAATGTGGTCTGTGAAACGTCCGGCCAGTCATGTCTTTATCACCGCATTATAAATGTTTTTTCTTTGTGTATCTGTGGACGTAATACTACAATAGTCATAGTTATGACAGCAGCTCTTTTTTAACATAAGAATGGCCTAGATGTGCCACAACATCGTTATCAGAAGCCATTAAGTTCCTCTGTAGGTACTTTTGTTTTCTGTGTAATGCTGTCCCATGGAGCATGAAATAATCTTTTGTTGTGTCTACAATATATTTTTAGAGAACCTTTAGCCCAAGAGAGTTCAAACCACATGAACCCCAGCTGAAACCTCTTGCAGCAACAAACTACACGAGTCAATCCTTTTTGTTGTTGTAAAAATGTATTGAAAATGTATGTTTTTGGATCTTAAATTTCATGAGTTGGTGCAGTTTGAGCTGTAGACTGGCTGCTGAGCTAGCTTACCTTCTGCTTTTACCACTGTGCCAGTGTTGGGAACTTTCTAGACTGTGGGTCGTGCTCTGTCACACTGCTCCAGTTTCACATAGAAAGGTGTCCTGCAGAGCTCATCGGGGAAAGGCTGTAGGGTGAGAGTGAAAATCGCATGGTAGGTTTTTGGAGGGGATATGATTTCCCTGCTTGTCCCGAGAGGTAACTCTGATCTAACAGCAGCTTGGTTCACCAGTGCTTATGTCACTTTCTATTACAAACTTGAATGTCATTCCAGAAAAGGAATTTGAATTGTAATAGTCATCAAGAAAAAAAGCAACAGAGAATGAATCTTGTAATCACAAACTAGATGTTAGAAAATCTTAACCTGATTATGGTTCAGCTGATCACTGTAGCTTAATTTACATTGGACCTTGAAAGAATGATCAGAAGTTTCCCTTGGGGTTTGACACTGTCAACACATCATCCTGTAGCCTGGCTGCACTGTCAAAGAGCGACTGGTCTCTCAACACAGACCCAGAGAGACAGAGTGACACTCAGACAGCCTTCAGCTTGCCTTCAAGGTACTGTGCACTCGGGATGCCATCAGTGTGAAGCCCTATCAAACACCCATCGTCCACCGGGTACGTGTGTTTTTAGCTGGCAGCACTTAGACGCTCAGGGAAGCACTGGTCATAATTCCTCATATAATATTTTCATGTAACTGAAAACCCAGAATAAACTTTTCTTTTTCTTTCACTCAGTTTCACAGGGAATTAATGCGTCTAAAAACAAAAAAAAAAAAAGTGTTAGAAATGTTTAAATACAATATTCTAGGTCTTATGAAACCTCTACATATCCAGTCATAATATTATATACCTTAATAAGGGAAAGTAATAACATAACTAAGCCAGCACTTTTAGAAACACATTCCCGGTGGACAAGCTAACTCTTACCAATAGCTAACTCTTACCAATAGATAAAAGTTATAACTATTCCTTATTATATTTTATTCAATAATACTTCCCTTATTATTTGGTGTCATAATCTCCCACTTAACAGTTGTTTGGGGTTTTATAGATAGATTTTCGTTTTTCAACTGACAAACTTTCATCCCTAACTTTAGTTAGTTAACATTTATTTATCCAGCGATTTACCAGACATGAACACTCGTTTTTATGTTTATGGGGCTGTGTCTCCTGATGACACCAGACTTTTAACTGTATTTTACACATAAATGCCTGGAGCTCAGCTACAATTAAACAAAACTAATGTTTTTCTTTTTGTCTTTTGTATCTTGGTTCGCATTAGTCTCCCACTTCATTTTTACCATCCTGTGCATTTGCCAGTCACTTGGAAGACACTTTGAATTTCTTTCAGCTGGTATAAAGTTTGAGTGATTGATTGAATATAGCAAACAATTTAAAATTCTCAGAAGGGCCTTTCTTAATGACTTCTTGGTAATGGTTACACAATTGTGAAATCATCTTCTCTAATCAAATTACAAATTTTCTATTCTATTCTATTCTATTCTATTCTATTCTATTCTATTCTAATTGTAAATATTTGTCACCAATTGTCATTTGTGGCCTCTTAAAACATCATCTATGCTTTATTGAACCAAAATCTGAAGAATCTCTACTAACTCGGTGCTTTGCCCATAAAAGACCTTGCACCTCACAAACAGAGGAACTTGACCCACTTCATAATACAACTTCATAATATCACTCAATAACATTCTGTGAACATCCCCAGGACTCTGTAAAACTGACCATTTTGTCATCAGTACAATACCTTCCCCTGCACCTACATTCGTGATAAATTAGTGTGACTGTGGCCTGGGTTTCATCAGATGATGAGTGTTGTTAGTGAACCGGAGTTGATGGGGTGACAGCGTTAGTCAACCTCAGACCCTGGCCCAGTCAGTTGCTTACCCTACTGACTCAGCACTTGTCAGCTGAGGCTGCACTCACATCCCCCCTCCTCAGATTCTAGCCTGTTAACCCCTATGAAATTACAACTGAGTCTTGCACCCCGGCAGTGATTTACAATGTTGTTGCATCAGACATACATCTCCCTTTGAGTGCTTTCATGCATGTTTTGATCACCTGAACTGTTTTTGTAGGACTGTGGAGAGTAACAGATTATCTGAAGTCTTTGACTGATTGATTTATGTAGTCCTGGAAGGTTTGCCATTAAAGTTTTAGGTCTTTGTGTATACATGTATACCTGAACCAGATGCATGGCTGGCTTGCTGATAGGCTATGAATGGATGAAGGCCCACAGCCCTGCTTTTAGCTATATGGACAGATGAAGTTCATAGAGTCTTGGATATCTTAGTCAGATACATCTTTCAAGAGAGTGTTAGTAAAGCTTATTTGGTGTCACTGGTACACAAAACTGTTTTTGATGCACCGTTTGCAAAACTTAACAAATATAGTTTTACCAAGGAAAGGAAATCCAACACTCTCTTTCTGTAGTCGTTCTGTAGTTCTTTTTTTTTTTTTTTTTTAAACATGTAGTGTATATCAAAGGAAGATATTCTGATCACTTTTTAGCTGGTATAAATGTTTGTCGTATGCTGCTGGTACTTAGTGCCTTTATGACCTTATCAGCTGCTCATGCTAGCTAGTATTAGTGTGTACTCATGTAGCACAAGAACCGTTTAAGTCCTTCATGCCATGTCAGATAAACCAGAGGCCCATCAATTATGTCTGGCTTAGTGGTCTACAATGAGATTAGAGCAACCTTTGGCTACCAGGGGTCAAGAGGTTATAGATGAAAATAGTTTGGCTTACTTTTGTGGTACGGAGACATCAGAGAGAAAGTTGTTTGAACTAAAACTAAAATTTTAAACCCAGGGCATGCTGCGACTTGACCTTGTTGCACTCCTAGTTTAGGATTTGGGAGCTCAAGTTGGTCCCGTGATAGTCTCGTGTCATAAATATTTGTGCAATATGTTTCACAATTTGCACTTGGAGCACACTTCACAGATGAGATTTGTGATATGCCAGAATTAAGTTTTGTAGTGGGGACTAATTTGAGAGTATTCAAAATTAAATCAGTTTTTGATTTGAGCAGTCTGTGTTAGGTTTGTTTGGCCCACCAGCCACATAGGCAACTAGCCAATTATCACTTGACTTAAAATATTTAGTGGAATAGTAAAATTGTGGCTGTTCTGTTTTATTATTAAATTAATTATTAGATTTACTAGTAGATTACTAGTCTTTGTGCCCCATGGAAAAAACGCTTGGTGCGTTCAGATCACGTCTTGTTTGAATTGATTGTTGAGTTTGGAGAGTGCCATAGCTGTTTAAGTGAACTGGAATCTCAGTGTCCCTTATCCATTCCTTTCCCCAAGAATTCGAGTAAGGGAACGATTGTCCAGGGATGAAACTGTCCAGAGGCCCCCAGACTGGAGTCCAGACAGGCACCAGGGTAACAGACACCGTACTCAGGGGAACACTGTTCAGTATACCCCACAGCACTCAGAATCCACCCAACAAAGGACTTTTCACCAGCCTCAGCCCAGCCCAGGCCATCATCCTGCTCACGGCCAAACAGTCTACCCTTCCTCTGCTCCTGAGTACCAACACTCTGGCCCTGCAGTGGACTTTCAGCCCTATTTGGCCATGCCTGCCCCTGTGGCCACTGCCAAACTTCCTGAACCACCTGAGGTACAACCACGAAGGAGAGTAAGTGCTGACCAAATCTATGCTGCCCACAAGGAGGCAAGATTAGAGGTCAGGCAGGCCCTGAAGGAAGAGGCCCATACAGAAGGCCTCCTGAAGAGCAGGAAAGCTGTGTTGCCCTCAGAGATCCGCAGAAGGGAAAGGAGTGTGGATGATACTAATAGGGGCCGGCATGAAGATATGGACTGGCAAAACTACAGCCCAGAGCAGAGGAGGACGAGTCGAGGTGAGGAAGACTGGGACTGGGAGAGACCGAGGGAGAGGGGGAGGGAGAGAAATGTCGAGAGGATTAGAGAAAGGGGGAAAGACCATCTATCCAGCCATGACAGCCAAGAGGAGAGAGTATTTAGATCTATGCAGTCTTCCCACTTGCCTGTACGCCAGCAGCCCAGGCAGCATAAATCCTCAGAGCCTGTGTACCCCCATGAGCCCCAAATTCAGCATCAAGAGCCCCCAACGCAACAGCAATATGAACCCAGAAAGAGACAACAAAGTGCTCAAATTCAGCAGCAAGATCCTCAAAGGCAGCGACAGTATGACCACTCAAGACAGCCACAAGAGCCTCAAAGACAGCAACACTCTCAGAGGCAGCAGGAGGATGACCTCCAAAGACAAGAGCTTTCAAGTCAGCAGCAAGACCTCCATAGAAAACAGCAAGATCCCCAACCAGACAAAGAGTTTGAGTCTCAGAGGCAGGAGCAGCAGCAGGATCCATCAGGGCACCAGAGGTTTGACTCGGCTATCTACCTCCAGAAGGGCCCCTCTTTTCCTCAGGCCAAACACAGAAGCATGGAGATGAGCGGAGGGCCCAAACCCAAGATACGAACTCGCTCCATGTCAGATATAGGTGTAAGCCAGCATTCTGCCATGTATCGTATGGAGAGGGCAGCAGCCAGCAGAGAGTCATCCAGGGCCATTCCTCCTTCAGTCATGGCTAACGGGGAGATGGGCACCCTGGACACGAGGGTGTCAGTAGCACAGTTGCGACACTCTTATCTGGAGAATGCCAACCGGAAACCAGAGTTGTAGGTCCAATGGCATGGGCTCTGTGTGGCATCGCTAAATATCTGTCTAACTCTGCATTAGTGAGCTGTCACAAACAAATAATCCAATGATTATCTAAGAAAATAATACAGATAGAGTGTAATTCTGAAGCATGAAATGTGTCAAAGTGTATTACCATGACATCTACCATTATCATGTTTATTGTAGTGTCTGCAATCCTGTTTTTTGAGCTTAACTTACTTGTGCCAGTTCGCGTCAGTTCTTGCAAGTTATCCTTTGGCAGTTGTCTCTTGCTGCATGTTAACATTGGGTAATGGCTCTTCACAGTTGGGTTGCAGTCAGGCTGTGCTCAGTGTGTGCGCCAGTATCAGTGTGTGAAGCCTTGTTCTTTTAATTTGAGTGGAGTTTCTGGTAAACTCTACTAAAACAACATAAAAACCAACCATGGTTAATATTTTTTTATTTGTACTTTCCCTTTTTGTTGTCTTCGTCAATTCATTCTAACTGACCCATCACTCCAAAAGTGAGACTACTAAAGTAGAGCTCTCAGCAATGGAGGTAGATCCAGCTAGTGGAAGTGATCGAGACAGGGGTGCTCGGAGACCTCGACGCTACATCACTCCAGGAGACAGTCGCATGTCGGAGAGGTTTAGGACCCAGCCCATCACATCCGCAGAGCGTTTGGAGTCCGATAGGTACAGAAGAGGCTCTCTGTAGCGATCTGCAGGAGCTTTTCAGAATCATTTTATGTACAATGAACAATACACTGGGTGGCATAGCATGGTTCTAGGTTGGCATTTATATCATGATGATATCCAGTGGCTCCTCAAATTAAAAAAAGATCTCTAAATGAAGTCAAAATGCTGATTCATTCATGTGTTCTGCAGGTCACGTCTAAGCCCATCACAGCTACAGGATCCTGAAGGTAGGTTCAGTCTATTGGGTTCATGCAAAGGAAATTTCAGTGATGTTTTTCCTGATACAGACCTGAATACAGTTGATGCCATGCAACATAATTCTTCTTTCTAGATGAAGAGAAGCTTGATGAAAGAGCCAAGATGAGTGTGGCTGCCAAGAGGTCTCTCTTCAGGGTACGTGTCCTTTTAAACAATAAGGACATGCATTTATAATTGATATATTTTTAGATTAATAATGCTTTAATCTCATAATCTCAGTACCAGTTTGGCTGGTTTGGTTGTTCCAAACAGACCTGATATTTTCCTGACATCTTCCTCCAGGAGTTGGAGAGGACATCAGAGGGAGGTGTTCCCAAACCACGCTCTCGAAATGCTGCCGTAGAAAGACGTCTGAGAAGAGTTCAGGACCGATCACACACACAACCCGTCACCAACAAGGAGGTGGTGAATGCTTCCAGGTAGGTCTTATATGTAGCTATATAGCTGTAGTTTGTGAAATAAAACTGATAATATACCATTGCTCTCTTTTTTCTTTGTGGAAATTTATTTTCTCAATGTTTTTCCTGGTGTTGTGTTTCTTTCCTTTTCTTTTCAATCTATCACCTCTGTTGACTTCTATCAAGTCTTTCATTGTTAATTTCTTCTGTCCTTACTGTATTTTCTTAAATCGTTTATCTTTTTTCCATTTGTACTTCATTTTCTCCAACTTAAAGTGATCCTGCCACAGTGTCACAACCTGTGGGCATTCATACTACTGTAACTTGCATCCCCAGCCCCACTGTAGTCAACACCAGTGGGACTAGCGCCAGGTATAGCTTGGCTCATCTGCTTTGTATCTCTATGTGTGTACAGATGTTGCTTACTCACTTAAATAATATACTGTAAATTGATGCTCTTTGTACTGCTGTTGGAACTATGTGGTTTTGTTATGCTTTAACCCACAGAATGTCTCTATTGCATGAAAAACATCTAAGGTTCAGTTGTTTTCACGATCCCAATTCAATAAAAGCATTAACTGGACTTAGATAAGTCCAGTTAATGCTATAAGTAAATTACTGGGGGTAAAAAAAATAATTGTAATGAACTTGAATTAACTTTGAAGTATTTAATCCTTTTAGCAAATCTGGATCCTTTCCTGTTTTTTTAGACTCTGAGCTTAATGAATCAAAGTATTTTTTACAGCTGGATTAATTACTATTACCCTAGAGCAGTAAAGCTAAAAACAAAACTGTCCCTCACTTGTCATCTATATATTATGACTCTACCACAAAGGAAATTGTTGCATGATTTATGTGCTCTGATGAAGGCTTGACTCCAGGATGCATCAGCTGTTTGTCAGAAACTCACTGGAGTTTGTTTTTGTTGTTGTTTTTGAGACAGACCAACCAACTGAAAAGAAGTGGCAGAGTCCGTTTGTTTCCTCTTATTGGCTTAGTTTCTCATTTGTACTGATTCTGAATAATACTAATGTGGGACAGAGGTGTTCTACTCTCCATCTCCCTCTCCTGGTCGCAGTGCAGATCTGTTCATCTATCTCACTTTACCTTGGTATATCTGCCTCCTTATGTGCTGCTTCTTAGCTGTGTGCACCTTATAGGGGAAGGACGTTGGTGTTCACTCAATAACTCATTCAGTACTTTCCATGCCCAGTTTCCATGTATTCCTTCTTGCAGCGTTTTTCACATGCAGATCACAAATGTCAGTGAAGAAATAGGTTACATATCTTATGGAAAGGTCAGAGGTTGAGCCAGTTGAAACCATCTGCATGTCTGGGTTCACATGTCCTGCAGTTTGTTTACCAACCCAGGTTTAACTTAGCACACTGCTGGAAGAGCATGATAACCCCTGCAAACATCTCTTATATGATTATTGTATAATGTATGTGTGCTGATCTGCTTGTAATCTGACACAGATATCAGAGTTATTTACCTGGATGGTGTTTGCATGCGTGTTCAATTGTTTGATATTTAGGAGAGGAATACATTAGCTATGTTAAGACTGCACGTTTAGTAAGAACATCATAATAATTCAGGTGCTTGTGACAGAGACAGGTTGCAGCAAAAAAGTATATATTCACAAACCATTGCTGTGTTTAGGCCATTAATAAAGTGGATATTTGAAGACTGACTGACACCCATCACACACCACCTGACACACCCCTGTCACTCCCTCAGCATTCAGGCCACCTCGCAGCCTGGCTCAGCAGTCCAGGAGCAGGAGAAGGATAGCCAGGAACACCAGAAACCAACTCAAGCTCCAAGGGCTGGGTTGGAAGGAGAAGGCCAAGAACCTGTCTCAGATGAGCCCGACCTCTCCACCCTCAGCTTGTCTGAGAAGATGGCTCTCTTCAACCGCCTCGCTCAGCCTACGGGCAAGACCACTGAAGGGGCCCGAGGGGACACCCGCCAGCGCAGGGCCAATGCCCGTTTTCAGACCCAGCCCATCACTCAAGGAGAAGTGGAGAAGGTACAAAATTTTACATTTGTGTACTCTACAAACAGTTACAATAATAACCTAAAATAATAATAATTACCTATTCAACTGCTTTTCCCTACATTACTCAGTAAAATGTTTTGTTCTGTAAAATAGAATAAACAAGAATAGTTTGTTATAATAAACTAAACTAGTATTAGAAAGACTAGAAAAGTTAGGAGATGTTCCTAGTTCACAGTAATGAAGTGGTGAGTAGCAGAAATTTGTGACATTCTTAAGTCAATCTTTTCATGCAGATCAGCCATTAGAACAGAAGTTCAAAAGCCATCATAAATGGATTTATATTAATAACACTGCATCTGAGCGTTACTTGGATGTAAGATCCTCTTAAAAAGCCCAGCAGCTACAGACAACTCACTTCCAGGTCACTTACACTTGGTGCAGTGAGTGTTTTGCAGTGCACCAGTTTCCCTTGATGCTTTGTGGATGGGTGACATAGATCTGGATGACACAGAGTTCATTCTTCTTTTTCTTTTTTATATATTGGCCTCTAGATTTTGGCAGTCAGTACTCAGCAGTCCACAGAGAGTGGTGTTTGTTTAATCATGAATAATCATCCTGCATGTGATATATTTTTTTATCTTTGGTTTCCTGTTTATTTTATACTTCTCCATCTACATGGCTGAAACATTGCCTGATATTTCACCATCTTACAGAAACTGCATTTGCATCCCATAATTCCATATTCTTTAACTCACTCCTCAGCTACTCTACTACACACACAATATCAGATACTTCACAGTAGGATGATTTCACCTCCACCATATTCTCAGCAGTGAATCATAGTCAATCACTGGTGTCCACACAGGAAGCCGAGCCTCCCATAACCTCTTCAGCGTGTAACGACGACTTAGAGGCCAATCAGGGAGAACATGTAAGACCCCTGCTGCCTGTACAGAGCTTCTGATTGGTTTAATTGATCCCCAGCTTTAGAAGTGAACTTTGTAATATGGCATTGATGTAAAGCTCAGGGTGCCTTGTTTGTTTTCTGCAGCTCATTTTGCATGGGATATTTGAACGCAAACAGTGCTTGCTACTTTATTCTGGCCTCCTCCGAACCTGAATAAACTAGCAAGAAATGCTTATCTAGGGAATGAGTATGGGGATGGATCTGGCCTTGATATTGACTCTGTATAGAACTGTGTGCAGGTCAATACAAGACCTTGAATTGCAAGCAAAAATCAATTGACAGTAGTGTGGTGAGGAGTTTGAGCGTCTTACAAACTGCTGCATATTGGAAACCTTTTTGCTGTTGCACTGGACATAGAAGAAAACTACCACTGTTCTCTATATAGTATGTACTGGAGCTGTTGGAAGGAGAGATACCTGTCCAGCTTAGTTGGAATAAACAATATATAAATAAAATAAACAATAAATGCCTCAATATGCTTTTTCTTTACTTTACACTGCTGCTTTCTTTCTTTTTCACAACACATATCATTTTGTCTGAAAGTCACTTCCACTGTCTCATCACCGGTAAAATGATATTTTATTTTGTAATTTCTTAGGGGTACATCAACAGTGGTGATTAATGTTAATTAAATTTTTTCCCTCATCCATTTGTGCTTCACCTTAATTGCGCCGTCCATTTCATGCATTTCAAAATGCCTTTGTGATACTGAAAATGTAGTCTAAATGCTTAAGAATGTCACATAGTAACTGGATCGGTGAGGGTTTTGTCTGGCAGGTTTGAATGGCTCAGTTGTGTTAAAGTCTGCGCTTCTTGCTGCCATTTTGTGAATGACGTTTCTATACAGCTGCAGCTTCATGAGCAAACCTGAACTGCTCCAATGTTTTTCCTAATTTGCTTTGATTGCTGCCGTCTTTCCTGCCTCTAACATCCTTATCCCTCTGTTTATTTATAACTTTCCTGCTCCTCAATATCAATTCCTTTGACTCTTCTGTTGTGATTCTGTCCATCCTGACTATTCTGACATGACTCCTGCCATTCCCGCAGCTGAAAAACGGGGGCGAGATCAAACTGGAGCCCTTGTCGGCATCCCTGGTTCGCTCTGTGGCAGCAGTCACCTCCCAGGCGTCTGTCACCACGGTAACCATGACGCCAGGCAGCAGCAGCGTTGGCAATGATGACGGTCTCTGTCCAGGGAAGTCCACCGCCACCTCCTACATCCCTGCCCAACAACAAGCTTCCAGCACACCGAGCAGCCACCAGGAGAGGGCGCTAAGGTATTTCTCCATGACCCAGAGCGGGGACCCAGGCCACCCTGAGCCTGAGCTCAACTCCTCCCCTCTCCTCTCTGAGAGTCGAGAGAGAGTGGGGGCTCCTCCTGCTCCCATCGCCTCCGCTGGTCACAGGCAGAAGGGGGAGGCTGCAGAGGAGGGCTGGAGAGAGCAGCAAGAGGAGGAGGTTAGTGGGAGACAGCAGGGAGGAGCCACAGAAGAGAGCCAAGGCGGCAGCATTAAGGGGAAGCTGTACTCCCCTGACAGGGACCGGGACGGCAGGCAGCAGCAGCAGCAGCATCCCCAGCCTCAGCACTCTGCTGAGCCCTCTTTCTGGAGGGGCGAGTCAGAGCCTTTGCCCGGCTGGAGAGCTGCAGACGGAGACTCCCAGGAGAGTAGAGAGAGAGCAGAGGGAGGAGGAAGAGGAAGAGGAAGAGGAGGCTACCTGAGAGAGGCAGCAGCAGCAGCAGCAGCAGCTCACAGCTCCTCCACACAGGAGCAGGAGAGAAGCAGCGGCCGGAGCCAAGCAGGCATCTCAGGTAAGAGGCTGCTCTGATGACTTAAACAGAGACGAAGGCGAAGAGAGTGGGGGAAAGCATAATAAAATGAAAGGAATATCTGACGATACAGAGAGGGGTGTGAAAACGAAGACAGAGAGGACAAAAAAAGAAGAGAGAGAAGGAGTCACAAAAAAGAGGAAGCAATGTCTAGGGAAGCGGCTGTTCTCATTATCCTCATTGTCTTATGCAGCATGCTCCCACGCATGATTGCTTTCTGCCTAGTGCACACACACTCGTCCCAGCTGGGGGTATTTGATTTGGCTCACACAGAGAAAGAGAGAGAGAGAGTGTATGTGTGTGTGTGTGAAGGAGAGAGAGACGTCTGAGGCTGCATCTAATTAGCATATTTTTCCATGCATTTGCCTCGTGGCTGCCTTTGTCTAGAAAGAGGAAGCCCTTTCCTGACATGCTGTTTGTCAGCTAACAGACACCAAAGATTCTCAGATCGAACTGTGTGTGCTCACGGTCGTGGCCTATAAAGGGGCTGTGGTCCCCTTGCAGCAGATTACGCCTGTGGGTTAGCTGTGCACATACTACAGTGTAATGGGCCTGACCTGTTTTTATGTGCTAATGCAGAATGTGTTCAGGGGTGGTCTTTTCCCATGCGTGCACACAAACAGTACACAGAGAGATGAAAGCACTCAGGGAGAGAGTGCAGAACAAATGGCCGGCACTTACATGAAGCAGGTAGAGGACAGAAAGGACACAATGGAATCCTTGTCTGCAGGCTGTACTCTTACTTAGTTCTGCATGGATGGATCTTAACTAAAGTTTCGTCTATTATACTGTAGTATCATGAGGTTAGGAGGGCTCACACTCATTTACACCAATTCTCTGGGGACTTGCCAAACACCAACCCTTAGCCTGACTCTAATAAAAGACAAGTCTTAAGCCAAAGACATATTGGTTTTCCTTGTGGGGACCACCTTTTCCTCCCAAAGAGAAGGAGAATCTTCATAATGAGAACGGATGGACAAATATTTGTCCACACAATATCATTAATTCAGATAATACACAGAAACCGTAGCAGCATACACAGTATGCTTTGTAAGGCAGTAATTACACTTTCCTGTACAAACCTACTACACTACTTTTCTTGCAGACTTGCCGGATCATCCTGCACCACTGAGGCCACTGATAGCTAAAGTGTCTTCCAGGACAGTGTCTCATGTGTCAACCAGTCAGCAGCAGCAGCAGCAACCTGTCATCCAGCCTCCTCAGACTCTTCCTAAACCACAATCCTTCATCCAGCCTCAGACGTACTCCCAGCCTCCACCAACATATCCGAAAACTTTCACCCAGTCCCCTCAAACCCAGCCCAAACCTCAGGGATTTGTCCAGTCTCTCCCTAAACCTTACCCACAGACAGCCTTCCAACCTCAGCCCAAACCTCAGGTGCCTCCACAGACACCACCCAAACCCCAGTCTTTCCCCCAGGCCCTGGTCAAGCCTCAGTCTTTGCCTCTGGACCACAGTGAGGACTTCACCAGGCACAGTGTCCATTCTGGAGATCTGCTGTCCCCCACAGAGTCTGAAGACCAACTGTCTGACGGCATGTCCAGCAAACAGATGTCTATCAAGGAGAGGTGAGTGGTGATGCTGAGTATCAAGGCATCGACTATGAGCTGTACCAGCCCCAGTTCAATCCCAAGCCAGACCCTCTGTTGTATTTCATTCCTGATTTTATTGGGTTGAAAAGAAACAAATGGGTAAAAATAATGGTCTGTTCTCAAATAAAAGCCGGAGTGAAAGGGGTCGATTAAACCTAAAGCTTTGCAAAGTTGCAAGCAGTATTCAAACATGAATCCATTCATAAATCCAGGATCCTGTCAGAGCTCGGCCACTGACAAGATGAAGACTGATGTCAGCAAACATCAGACACAGAGAGATTTTTTTTGCTGGCTGGGTCAAAAGCCAGCGCCTCATAAGTTCACAGTGTGTGACAGAATCAGGCAGGACTCACTGCCTGGCTGTCTCTCTTGCAGTATATAGGTTTGTTCCACCCTTTCACATTTTTGGAGGTGAGAGAGATTCATTTTTAGCATCATTGTGTTTCTTCTCCCAGCCAGCACAGAGCTTTGTGGACTGGAGAAATCCTCCGAGATTTAGCAGATTCCTCCTAATGCCCTCATTTCTGCCCTGTCCACGCTCAAGCGGCGGAGATGATGACATACTTTCTTTTACCCCTCAGCCATCCGTTATCAGCACTCCTCATGCTGTCTTTGGAGGCCCTCTTTCAACAGTCACTTTTGTTGGCTGCAGAGCAGAAATCTGACCTGGTTTTTCACCCTTGAAGGATTTTTTTTTCTCATGACCTTGGTGGAAATAATAGAAATGTGTATTACTGTAATACCTGTAATACTTGTGTATTACTGGATCAAAATATTGTAAGTTTTAAACATTTGAAAATAGGTTTGACCACTTCTAAGTTTAATCCTTGAACTTGTCTTTAAATAGAGAAAATTTCCTCAGTTTAATTTCCAACAAACTATAATCAAGAATATGAAGGAAAAAAAGGATGGTAAGATCGAGTCAGCTTACCCTAAATTTAATTTTTTTGTTTCATGTCAGAGTGGCACTGCTGAAGAAGAGTGGCGAGGAAGACTGGAGAAACAGGATCAACAAGAAACAGGAAGTGGTTAAAGTGGCGTCTACTGAGCAGCAGGCTCAGCTATGGGACACAGAGCAGACCTGCCATAAGAAGGTCAGTCTCTACACACTGCACTGTTAATGAAAAAGTAGTCATAAATACAGTTCAGTCACACTGACATCATTTTACGACACACAAAATTATGTTTTTTCTTTTACGTGGATTTCTTCATTCACAGCAGCATCTGTTAGAGTAAACTTTGTAACAAAATAAAACGTGCTGTCTCAGTTCACCCCTCTCATTTAATCACTGTTTTACATTTGAGACGTTTGATGACATCCGATTATTTGTGTGCGTCACTTTACATTGTGTGAGATTTTTGGATTAGACTGACTGGGCTGCTCCTGTCTCCCGTATTTGATGCACTGTGCAGAGGCTCTGCAGTACCACCTGTCTCCCCAAATAAGCTATCTTGGTTTCTACATCACTTTAAACAAAACTATGTTTGCTCATAAATATGACTCATCCTCCAAATTTAACCAGTACGTCTGCACTGTTGTTGATGATTGCAATACAATTTCCAGGTTACAGCCTCTAACAGTTATGACTTATGACTTTTCTCACAGTGAAAGAGCTGCGAGAGCTCTTAGTTTGTGTTGCTTGCTCTAATGGATGCTGTTGTAAAGCCACAGTTTTTTTTTTAAATCTCTGCAGTACAGCTGGTGATTCACACTTTAACATAACCAGTGTGAATAATGGAAATAAATCCCAGGTTGAAGCAGAAACAGACTTTCCCCTTCCTTTATCTAATTCGCCCTGTAACATTTACTGCACTTGGCACAGCTGTGCTGCGATCTTACTGGGGGCTTGTGTTATAATATTTGTGTGTCCCTGAAATAAAAATGAATATGTTTCTCACAAATATTTCACTGTCGGGTATTATGGTTGAATAGAGTAAACACCAGTGCCACATTTCACCCCCATCCCTCATGGTTGCCATGCCAGCTGCTGTCCTCCGCTCTTTTAGTTACGGACTCCTTTCGTTTACCCCTTTAGTCGATCTCTTATTTTAGCCCAGTTGTCCACATCACTGCAGCATCCAGCCCTCACAGACTGTAAACACAATTACATAATCATCAGTCTGCTTGTAGGATTTGCAGTAAACTCCATTGGGAATTCTAAATTCTTCTCTTTTACAAGATCAGATCAGGGTTAGTTTCGCTTAAATCTCAAGAGATAATGACTTTAAAAGCACATTTGACAGAAGGAAATGACTCAAGGATCTCTTATATGTATGTATATTTGTCAACATTAGTTTAAGCAGTTAAAACTAAATTTATAAGCTCATAGAGCCTCTGATGATTTCAGGATTTAGGTCTTTTTGTTTTTCCTTCACATTAGTATTCTGTAGGGCAAAGCTGCCTGCTTAAAACCTGGATGGTAATCCTCCTGGCAGTCTCACCCCCAAACCCATTAAAGCAACAATGGACCCCCCCCCCCTCTGACCAAGTACCTCCCCTGTTTTTAACCCCTCAGGAGGAAGGGGTGGTCGTTCAAGACTACTCTGCTGTGTCTGTGTCTGAACAGCTTTGGGTAAGCCCCGTTGGAAGCCGCACACCAACCCTAAACCAATCAGCTTCTTGTGGGACCTGTGTTGTCCAATCACAGTTGTGTTTGGAGGCTGCATGAGGCTGTTTGCATCTCGTGAATCTTTTGGGTGCTCCGTACTTGCAGTCTGTTACACTGCTCTCTCTCAAGCAGCAGAAGCAGCAGGATGGTAGCTGGAAAATGGCTGATGCTGGAACTCTTTTAAGCTTTCGTTCTCTGTTGCTAATTCTGTCTTAAAGGGGCATTAAATAATCAATTTATTTTTCAGATTAGAGAAAGTTAAATCTAAGTCAGTGTTGTTTTCGCTTTTAGATAATCATTTCAGTTAAACCTCTAGTTGAGTTATTTGGATACAAGCTACTCCAGACTTTGCACCAGCTGGATGATCGAGACAAACTTTCATAGTCAAAATAAACTTTTACTATTGTACTGTATTATTGACCAAGGAGGCCTTATAACATCTTGTGTTCAACAAGTTGAACAGAGTTTGTTTCAAAAGTTTAGAATCTATAGATTTTGGATTTTCAGTGAAGGAGGACAAGTTGTAATTGTAAAAAGCAAAAATAAATAAGTTAATTGAGCACATCTGATTCTGAATAAAAAGAAATGTAAAAAAATAGCCTCATTTTAAAAACAGTCATTTTAAGACCAAGTATTACTTAATGCACCTTTAAGCTTTAACCTGTGTTTTCACTGCACCAGAGAGATAATGGCTTTTGCAGTTTGCAGCTTTATTACTAATAGTACAAGTTACCTTAGTGGCCATTAATGATTTTAAATTCCTTTTTAATTATGATTTTTGATTCAAGGAGGCGTTTTTTTTTTTAAAAAGCTTTTGTAATTTCTTAAAGAGACAGTGATAAACTGATACATGCTGTGTGTGTGTGTGTGTGTGTGTGTGTGTGTGTGTGTGTGTGTGTGTGTGTGTGTGTGTGTGTTTCAAAAACATATTTAAATGAGTGATAAAGTTCTGTTCATTTTGTACCCAAATTGGTGTTTACAGAGCTTTGGGATTAGCTCTTGCATTCCCAGTTTCTGGCCTTGGACTTCTCTCCTTTGCATCCTTCCCTTATCTTCCATCAGCTCTGCATGTTCATTGTTTTTCCTTCCATTTCCTCCCTTTCTTTCCTTTGTTCCACTGATCCATCCACCTCTGCATCCTCTAGGAACCTGTCTTCTCTTCCACCTTTTCTCCTCCTATCTCACTTGGCCAAAAGTGTCAGTATATTGACCATCACAGTCAGGTAAGGACATGCACCTGACACGTTCGAGTGGATGCATGTACTGGAGTTTTACCTTTCTTGCTTGGTTTGCAGCGACCCGTGTGAAGGGCCCTTTCTGAGTTGTTGAAATTGATTTGGTTTCGACAGCATGAGTAACAATCAGTGTACACCCATCACTTCTACTGTGGAATGGTGAGGATTAGGCAGGACGTGCACCTAGTACGCTTGAATGCAAATCCTTTTATATCTGCTTGGTTTGATACTGTTAATATACGGATAATTGCTCCGGAGGGAATATAGGAGTCACACAAAGTTATAGTGAAGCTGTGTCAGAAGTGATGTAGTTACATACATGTATATTTATATACATGCAGTGGTATTTGGAAGCTTCTGACTTGGCACCATGATCTCCTTTGAGGTTTTATATAGTTCTTAAACCTGTTTAATAACACAGACGTGACTGAAAATACCCTGAAATGAAAGCTGACACTCAGCCTCATTGAGCAGAGTTTATTGCTTTGCATGCAAGACTTGGCACTTTAACTTAATAATCTCTGATAACTGGATAATTTGCCTGATTTCCTCTCGTCTGTGCAGAAGATGGGAGAGGAGATTGAGGCTCAGATGACCATCGAGGAGAGGAAACAGATGATTTCGACTCGTGAAGATGCCTGGAAGACAAAGGGCAAAGGAGCAGCCAATGACTCCACCCAGTACACAGTGGCTGCACGTATGGTCAAGAAAGGTCAGTGCACAAACCTGCTGTTATCTACCAAACCTCACTGAGATGTGCAGCATTCAAAAAGGCACTGGGTATGATTTATCTGCAAAAATAGTGAATCAGAGGGTGGGCTACATCAGAAAACTCATTCCCTATCTGTAGCCTTGTGTAACATTGTGTGACATATTTGCCCTGAATTTCTGTTTGTGTGTCCACAGGCCTCGCAGCCTCCTCCTCGGTTATCAGTCCCATCCTGTCACCAGTCTCCACCAAACTCAAGAGCAACATGCCCGCTGTCAGCAAACCACAAGAGGGTGAGACGGATTAGCGGATCCTGTGTCATCACCCCCACCTCAGCTAAAAGAAATCCCAGGATTTTATAAACTAGTGTAACAGTGTGAACCTGAATGGATTTAAAAATATTTTACCCATTTGTTGTTGCTTTGTAAACAGAAGTTCAGCCATACAAACTGATCTTAAGATCTACCCAGAAATGGACAGTTTCACTTTTAAGCTTATAACTTGCAGAAAACTTAATAAAATAGTTTGACAAATAACTTAATAACCTTATTTGTTACCATTGTTTGTAAAACTGATTTATTTTATCCCCAGAAATTGAGGCTCGACCAGACATGGAATCGGATAAGAAGCTGGACAAGTTGGAGAGCTTCTTGGGACGTCTGAATAGCAAAGGTATGTCCTTCCATCTTTACTTTAAACTCATCAAGTGATCTTCAGCTGTAGTAAACTTCTTAAAGGGCTGTAAAATCTAAATTTATTTACTCAGTGAAGGGTTTGCTGTTCAAAGTTCCATTCCTTTGCCTCTTTACTGATTTTCTTGCTGCATTAGGGCCCAATCTTGTCTCTCTGTTGTTGCTCTCTGTTGATCAGTGGCAGGTCTGCAGGAAACCACCATAACAGTGACTGAGAAGGCAGTGAAGGAAGTGATGAAGCTGGATGATGAAATCTTCTCCAAGTTTTACCGACGCGTGGCTGAATTTCCACGCATGCCCACCAGGATCGAGATCAGTGAGGACTTTGACACCATCTTCGGTTCTCAGGGTCCCAAGTAAGGAAATGGAAAATCTTCTAATGATGGCTAGAGTGGAGGACTGTATGTGACGCATCTTGACTCTATGCATTGAATAGATGTTGGTCAACGGTCTAGTGTTATTTGTTAAGAGTTTTAACTAAGCAATTGAGCAGTTCAGTTAGTTATGAAGCAAGTAAGTAATCATTCCATCAATGTACAGTATTTGCAAGACCTTTATTAATAGAAAGACAATGTCAATTCCATTTCATATAATGCTCATGCTCCTGCTTTTCACCAGGTTAACTTCAGCCATGGTGCAGCACAAGCGTTCTGTGCGTCCGTCCAGGAACGTCCAGTCGTCGAGAAACCCTCTGAAGATGCTGGCAGCCAGGGAGGACATCAGACACGAGTACACCGAGCAGAGACTGAATGTGGCACAGCTGGAGAGCAAGAGGATGAAGGCCGAGAAGAGCGAGTGTAAGGATGACTTAAATCTTAATGAAGCATTTGTGTTATTTCTTTCTACCCCCTGTTGGTCTGTGCTTTTGTAAAAAAATTGTGCTGTCTCATTCCAGTGAATAAAACCTCAGAGTACTCTGAAGCTGCTCTGGCAGGTTTGGCCAGTAAAGAAAATTTCAGCACTGTGAGTCTACGCAGCGTCAACATCTCAGAGCAGATGTCCAACAACAGCGCGGTGCCGTATAAGAATCTCATGCTGATGCAGATCAAAGGTAAAAAAACATGTTTGATTGTGCTTGAGGCTCCTCTCCCTGCAAATATATCCACATTTGGGATTAGACTGATTGCAAATTTTGTGTTTATGTCTTTAAACAAAGAAAGAAAATAATCATAGAATTAAAATTAAGATTTTGATAAACAGACCTGATATCTCTGTGCAGATTAATAAATCTGACTTTATTTTTTCCAGGTCGTCGTCATGTTCAGACCAGATTAGTGGAACCGAGAGCGTCATCACTCAACAGTGGAGACTGTTTCCTGCTGGTCACTCCAGAGCACTGCTTCGTCTGGATAGGAGAGTTCTCAAATGTGATCGAGAAAGCTAAGGTGAGCTACGTACCTGTATGATAACAGACTTTGCCTGACGTTGAGCATCAAGGCAGCAAAGCTACTGCCATGATGTTGGCTTCTGAACAAAGATGATTTATTGATGATTCTGCCTTTCAGTTCCATTCCTTACACACACACACACTAACACACACTGGGACATATGCCCATCTGTGCTCCCCATCAAACACATGCTTCTTCCTGGCTAGTCTACAGCTCTTCCATTTCCCCAAAGGAGGTCTGTCTAGACACTTTATTATAAACATTTGTTTTTCTGCATCGCCCCCTCGTTCAGTGCTGTTTTGTCATATTACATTGCTTTTATGCAGAAAAAGCCCAGCAACAGCCAGCCAAGTCTCCTCACAGCAACCTTGTTTTGTCTTCGGTATCTGACTCATTCGTTAAGTTGAGTATAAATGTGAAGCAGGAAATTGTAGACGTCAGTTCACCATTCATGGATTTATCACAAAAAGTCAAATTTCCTTATCGTTTCCTTAAAAATCACTTTGTCACTATCTATTAGCATTAAAGGCTGAGAAACAGATTTTTGTTTTTTGCCTACAGGCAGTAGATTTGGCCACCTTCATCCAGACGAAGAAGGACATGGGCTGCAGGGCAAACCAGGTGCAGACCATCGAGGAAGGGGTTAACCCCCAGGGTCCAGACAGCCAGCAGTTCTGGAAGATTCTAGGAGGACAAACAACTTACCAACGTAAGAAACAAGCACTGCAAACACGGATTTGACAACAAATCTGAAGCCTTTGTGTTTCAAAACAGCATCTGTACATTTTTAATGGTCTCCCTTGTTTAATACTGACTGTTTTTCTGGATGCTTTTGGACCGTTTACGGACATTTATGTTGGTAAATGGCTTGTTATATTCTAATTGTGCCATAGCTGCAGGTCCACCAGAGGAGGATGAGCAGTTTGAGAATGCCATCGTGGAAACAAACTGCATCTTCAGGCTGCTGGATGACAAACTGGTTCCTGATGATGATGAGTGGGGGAAGGTCCCTCGCAGCTCTCTGCTGGCATCCAAAGAGGTCAGTGGGGCTTAATGTTTACATCCTTTTCGCTCTTGGTGTTAATCCACTTTTATACGGTGAACAGGAGTGGTGGCTTTTTACTGCCACCGTCCAGCTTTGCTTTTATTTGTACCTCTTTCATTTCCTGTTTTTCTGCCTTTTTGTATCACCGGTGGACCAGAATGCAATGCAGCAACTTGCCATTGTATTAGAAGTAAAAATCATTCATAAAGTATTATTCACTCAGAGTATCATATAATGTATGGGATGTATGGGATGGACTGTTTCTTTAACGTTAAAACCTCAATGTTAAAATATTTCAGGGTTTTTTTCAGAGGAGCTCTGTGGTTCAAGATGGTTTAATTTGTTGCTTAGCAACAGCAGGTGCTGTGACGTGCACCTCCTACATCCATCTGTGCACTGCTTCTGCTGAAAAAACTAAGTGGGTTCAGGACACTAAGCCCGGGGAGTCCATTGCTGTTACAGCGTCTGTTTTACTGTTCATGTCTGAGTGATGTATAGAACATTGGGATTTTTTTGTGATGTAATTTGCTTTTTGCTTTTAGTGCTTGTTTTTCAGGTTATATTTTGTATTTTTATATTTTTATATTTGTTTATATTCTAAATTTCACCAGATTTATGGTATAATGTAGTATAGATGGGTCTTGTTTAAAAAAAACTTGAAGAAATCTGCATATAAATCAACATTATCTTCATGTGGCTTGTGTGACTTTAATTAAGAATGACACAGCTGTACGATGTTATTAAATTGGACATGATTTTCCATTGTTTTTGTTGTTGTCTGCGTGTGCTGCAGGTGTTGGTGTTTGACTTTGGCAGTGAGGTGTACGTGTGGCACGGTAAAGAGGTGACTCTGGCCCAGAGGAAGGTGGCCTTCCAGCTCGCCAAACACCTCTGGAACGGGACGTTTGACTACACCTGCTGTGACATCAACCCGCTTGATCCCGGAGGCTGCAACACACTCATACCCAGGTGAGGAGACACACGTGTTTTTATCACGTGTGAGGATGTGTGTATGTTTTAGAGAATTATGATAATTCCCTTCTCTAATGACCTTGAACCAAGTGTCCTCACTTTTAAAAAATATTCTCACTCTGATGGTCTAAAACTCAGCTAATGAAGATAGAAGTATAGACCATCATAGTTTGGTGTTTCCCTTTAGGCTGCCTTAAAATATATGTTATACTGTCATAGCATATAAATGTTTACCCTCCCTTCTAAGAATTTAGTAAGCATGGTTTTACTTTTTGTAAAGGTGGTGGAAAGTTAAATCATGTTTTCCCCTTCTTCTTATGTGTGTGTTTAACCCCCTACAGAAAAGGCCAGGGCCGTCCTGATTGGGCGATATTTGGCAGGCTGACAGAGCACAACGAGACCATCTTGTTCAAGGAGAAGTTCCAGGACTGGATCGAAGCAAAGCCGCTGACACCAAAGGAAGGCGGCGAGCTCATACCTGAGCAGAAGGTACAAATCCAGTGCTTGTTTTATGAGGATAATTCCATTAATTACACAGGTTAGACATATCAAAGACTCTTCATATGTTTTCTCTATCTTCCCATCTGCTTACTTAATAAACTGTGGCTCACACTCAATCTCAGTTAATGTGGCCAGGAACAGTTTGTTTCATACTAGGATTGAAACAAGAATAAGAGAGCGTATGCCTTTGGGTAGACACTGTACAGACCATCATAGGGAGCTCTAGCTGGCAGTACTTTTATCATAAATCCTATCTGTGATCTGGCTGTCACTCCCAGGAGGCCCCGGGGCGTGAGTGCCGGCCTTATGACGCCACCCTGATGCTACCTGTCCTCCAGTCTTCCGTTTCCACCATCTTGGACGGCGTAAATGTGGGCCGCGGTTATGGCCCGGTGGAGACTGCGGACCACATGAGGACTCAAGAGATCAGCACAGTGTCGGTGGACGTCTGGCACATCCTGGAGTTCGACTACAGCCGCCTCCCACGTCAGAGCATTGGCCAGTTCCACGAGGGAGACGCCTACGTGGTCAAGTGGAAGTACATGGTCAGCACTTCAGGTTAGTCACTGTTTATTTACACTCCAACACCTCTGTTCAATTTTGTAAAAAGAAAATTCACAGAGGATGCATTCAAATCAAAACACTAACCTGTTAAAATATCAAGTAGTTTGTTCAGAGTAAAACGAGTAAATGAGGAACATTAATTCAAAAGCATTGAATTTAAAGGAAGGATGCGCTAAATCTTTACACAAAGTCCAATATAATTCACTTTTCTAGGCTTTGATTCAACAAGAGCATTACAGTTTTAACAGTATTGAATATTCAGAGTAGTTTGTTGACTCTTTGTTGTGCATGCGTGTCCCAGTTGGTCGTAGGCAGAACCCTGAGGCGAGGAGTACCGGACCAGGGAAAGAGAAATGCTGCTACTTCTTCTGGCAGGGCCGACACTCCACTGTCAGTGAGAAAGGAACGTCAGCGCTGATGACGGTGGAGCTGGACGAGGAGAGAGGGGCTCAGGTATCAGTCAGAAAGTGAATTGAGTGAGGTTTATTTCGTGTCTAATGTAAAACAACAAAAACATGATGAGTTTTGCTCAAACCAGCATCCCTTCAGTATCAGCATTAAGAACATTTTCAGCATTTTTTTGTTCTTGGGTTTCTTTTAATTTGTGCAACTAATATACAAACAGAAGAAGATGTAGAAAACACGTTAAGGAATGATGCTCAGATGTTTCCTGATGTTCGTTCTCCAGATTCCTGCTAATCTGTGAGAATACAGCAGTATGAAGTGGTGTTTTGTTTGCATTAGCAGGATGTCTAAACATTCATAACCAGTGTTGTGTGTGTCTGTCTGTCACAGGTTCAGGTGCAGCAGGGGAAGGAGCCTCCATGTTTCCTGCAGTGCTTCAATGGAGGAATGATTGTCCACGCAGGCAAAAGAGAGGAGGAGGAGGAAAATACTCAGAGTAATTGTTTGCTCTTCTACAAGTTGCTTTACCATTCTCGATTAAAAAGCCATCATGAAACTATAACTATTGAAGCAAGAAAGATTTTAATACAGTTTCCACAATAAGGTCATCATAGCTTTAATAAAATGTTACCTATTGTTATAAAAGGATTACTGGTACGATGATAAAGGACATAATGGGTGACTGGGTTGGGCTTTATTTTCCAGGATATTCTCTTGAGATCAAGAGTCCAGAGTCCTGACCAAGACAATTAAAAAACACTTTAGAAAATACATTCAAAACAGCAACGATCTGTACTAAATGTTTGTGTCCTGTGGGGATGAGTAAAACCCTTCCTGTCACTGCAATTATCATTTTCACCTGCCCCTCTGTGTCCAGGTGAATGGCGCCTGTACTGTGTGAGGGGCGAGGTGCCGATGGAGGGCCACCTGCTGGAGGTGGCGTGCCACTGCAGCAGCCTGCGCTCAAGGGCCTCCATGATCCTGCTCAACATCAACAAGGCCATCATCTACCTGTGGCACGGCTGCAAGACGCAGCTTCACACTCGCAGTGTTGGAAGCACGGCTGCACTTAAGATCAAAGAACAGTGAGTTGCATACAGAGGGAAACTTTGGCCAGTGGTGGGTATTGTGGGAGTTTTGCTTGGCATTAAACATGAAACATTTGTTATATTTCAACATAATTTGAATTCTTCTTGTTCTCAGGTGTCCTCTGGAAGCAGGGCTCCACAGCAGCAGTAAGGTGACCATCCATGAGTGCGACGAGGGGGTGGAGCCTCCGGGCTTCTGGGAGGCTCTGGGCAGAAAGGACAGGAAGGCTTACGACTGCATGCTGCAAGGTACAGGAAACATTTACCCTCATTAAATTACATATCTCTCAGTCAGACATGATGCCTCACCACAGACGCAGCTAGTGCATTTAATTTTGACAGAAATCAGCGAGATCATGTCTCTCCACACAGTATTTTGGAATTTAAAATTTACTAAAGTGCCAGAGAACAAATTAAAAATATAAAGGCACCAACACCAAACATTATAAATACAAAAGGGTTGGTGTCTACAAGAAGGCTGCAATTAGTATATACATTATGTACAATAGTTAATAATTATCTTTACACAGTTTTACTGATTACTCAGACTACTTTACCACAACCCAAAACAAACAAACAAACAAACAAAAAACAATAAACCAAACATAACCCAGCTCCCTCCAACCTCCCCCCTTTCCTCAGTCAGTTTGGTTTGCTCCAGCAAGTCTGATTGAACACACCAGGTCCTTGTCAAATACTCTCATGGGTGTGTCTCCATGATACTGCTGATCCCTGGAAATAAGCTCAGAGACAGAGAGTGATCAGAAAGAAACTAAAAAGCATAGCAAACACAAACGTCTCCTGAAATGAAGCCCAGCTAAAGGATCCATTTTTAGCCGATTAACACTTTCATAAGAACCACTGAACAAATAACTGAAAGTAATACTCGGTGTCTGAGTACTCGTATGTATCTGGGAATGTGTTGTAAGAACTGTGCTGCCTGCAGCTCCCTCATCACAATATCATACAAAAATAAAATAACTGATTTAAATCAGACAATGCTGACTAAACTTGGAGGGACGATTTATCTGGTTTCACGCTGGTTTCTGATTTTCTTTTCAGATCCCGGTAAATTCAACTTCACCCCACGGCTCTTCCAGCTCAGCAGCACATCTGGAGAATTTGTGGCGACCGAGTTCTTCCACCTGTCCAGAGCTCCAGACCTGGTCAGCTCGCTGCCTTTCCTGCAGGAAGACTTGTACAACGTGCCACAACCTGGTGAGACGTGAACACAAACACAGACTGACTGATTTTTATCATCACTGCCACGCTTTCACTTCGGAGATCACGTGCGGAAAATTTACCTGCTGGGCTGGTGACATGAAGACTCTTTGTTTGATTTTGAAACTTCGTTCTCTCTGCATCAAGTTCTGACAGATTTACAAATTAATCTACAGATGTACTGTACAACCTTTGTGTTTATGCAGTCCGTATACATAACATAATTTGCTTTGAAACAGTAAAAGACATTTGTCCCCTCCCATCGCAGCGTTGTTCCTGGTGGATAACTTCCATGAGGTCTACCTGTGGCAGGGCTGGTGGCCTCAGGACAGTGAGAGCACCGGCTCGGCTCGTATCCGCTGGGATGCAGACAGGAAGTGTGCAATGGAAACTGTGCTGCAGTACTGCAAAGGTAGGGAAACACGATAATAAAGATAGAGAAATGCTTCAATTACCTCTTTTTAAAAAAAATCTGAAGTCCGAATTATTGTTGTGATTTTCTCCTTCAGAGAAGAACGAGAAGAAGCCTCAGAAGTCGTATCTGATCCACGCCGGTCTGGAGCCGCTCACCTTCACCAACATGTTTCCCAGCTGGGAGCACAGAGAGGACGTGGCTGAGATCACAGAGAGGGTCAGCAACACACACGCGCTGTTGTCAGTTATAAGGACATTCATTACCTGGACACTCACCCTAACCTGAGCCTTTACCACTATATGTTAATATAAATGTATTCACATGTATCTCACCTCTTCTCTTCTGGCTGCAGGAGGCGGAGGTGTGTAACCAGATCATCCTGGTGGAGGATGTGTTGGCCCGGCTCTGTCAGAACACCTTCCCTCTGGCTCAGCTGCAGGCCCGGCCGCTCCCTGAGGGGGTCGACCCACTCCGTCTGGAGATCTACCTGTCTGACCAGGACTTTGAGGTCAGTAAACCTGACGGGTAGCACTGCACAGAGCTGGATGACTTTCTCTGTAGTGTTAAAGCCAAAGTTTTTGGTAACTTTCAAAGTTCTTGAAACATCTGCTTAGATGTTAGTATATTTGACAGTTACTGTATTTATATGTGCTCTTATTATTTGACACTCTGAGTGGTGCACACTGCATCCAGTTAACAGTTAACGTCTAGATTATAGACTTGAAAAGTCTATAATCTAGACTATAATGAGACCATGAAAAGGTTTTAATAGACGGACATACAGCTGATAGCTGGGATTTTGCTGTTTTGTTTTCATACTCAAGACAAATGAGAAACCAAAAAAAAAAAAATCACACTGAAAAAAAAATCCATCATAGATGAAACAGCAATACAGATGGACTGATGGAAAGCAAACACGTCAACAACAACAATAGTCGATCACAAAATAAGTTCTGCTCTATGTTTGGATTAATACGTTTATGTATAATGTAGTCAGACCATTCAAAGGTCTAAATCTATTCACCTCATTCATATCATCCATGCTAACTCCATCTAACTCTCACTTTACAGACCAAGTTGTAGGTGGATTCAGGTAAGAAGAGCCACTCATGTGATTCATCAACACTGGCGACCTGTTCTTCTTTCGAGCACCTCAGCACTGTGTTTTTCTTTCTTATGTGGATTTGAAAACTCTGATTCACTCCTGTTTCACTCCCGTCTCTGAAGCGTGGTGCTGGTTGAGGAGGAAAGTTTTATGCTCGGCTGCACAGTTACATCTAAAACGATCATCCCGATTACTCTGTTAGACATTACGGTCGGTCAGGTCCTTTATATCAGCCACATACATCAGTCACTAAGAATTTAGCTCTTCAGTTTCTTCACACAGGAGATAAGAAATATAAAAAAAAGACACATGATCCAAACCTAGAGACTGTTCCTGCTTGGAAAAAAATAGAGGAAACATTAGAAATGATAAATACAGTCAAATGTTATATAATAAAAGAGAACATGTCTCTGCATAAAACATATATATAATGTATATTTTGTTATTAGTCATACTGAACAGCCAAAATGTTCACTATGTAATAAGTTTGAATTTGTGAGATATTAATATAAACTCTCACAGAACTGAAAAATTAGTTAAATGAATAATTTGTCGTTTGACAGACAGTTGGCAGATTAATCAAGCGATTGTTATCCTTTCCTTGTCATTTTCAGTTACAGAGAAATTCTCTTTTATTTAATTCTTAAGATTTCATCTATTTTTTTCCTTGGCAGGATTAAGCTTCCATCCAACCCTCAACAGGTTCAGCTGTTTTCAACACACTTCCTAATATAATGAATAACTGAGGCTGTAAATGGGCTGTTAAAAGACTTTTGTCAAATTTATACTGTTGAGATAAGTGAGATGTTTTATTGTGCAGCCTTACATGGTGTCTGCACTCGTACCTCCAACTACACCACCTTCCTGTATTCACACTTTTCTGCTACTGCTACTGCTACTCTTCTCTTCACACACACACACACACACACACACACACACACACACACACACACACACACACACACACATACACACACACACACTTTCCACCTGAGACTCTTTTCTCTCAGTTTAAATAAATACGCCTTGTGATTCACCATCAGCTACACCCCAGTCTGACTCACTCTGTCTGTTGAGCACAAAATGGAGGCATGAAAACACTGAAATAACCAACCCATCTTCACATGGTACAGGAGGTTCACTGAGGTTCTGGTCCACAGTAAAGACCCACAAAGCACTAAACATGATGAGAGTTTGCTCTGACATTCCCCACTTTCAAACCAATCAGAACAGAAACAGTGAGTTAGCAGATAAATGTCTGTAAATGTCACAAATATCTACTAAAGAAGTGAAAATGTAAAGAAACTGCATCATATTCTCAGAAAACCCCACGGTTTTAATGTAGCATGTAAATGTCTCCTCTAAATCTTTCTTTTATTCTGACACCTGGAACCACGTTTTAGCATAATAATTCTGGGGAGACATAAAGGTTTACTGGAATTTAGACGTAAAAATAAAAACCCTTACTGTTGGTTGTGATATTGAATTTTCTGGCATTTTCACATTTTAATAACAGTTAACACCAATGATTTCCCTCCAGTGTCTTCATTTATATTATCAAAAAAAAAAAGAAGGGAAAAGTGAGTGAAATGACCAAAAATATTATCACGATAGTTATTTTTTTCCACACTGAACTAACGTTAGCACAGGAGGCTTGTTTACGAGCATGGCTGCTAGTGCCAGCAGTTTGGGAGCTTTTCTAAGCTAATGTTAGCTTTTCAAACATTAATACCTTCCTTTAAGACAATATATATCAAACTTCACCCAAGTGTCTGTTTTGATTTTTTATTGATTGATACACTCTTTGTTTTTCTTTCCTGGTACAGAAAGCTTTGGAGATGACGAGAGAGGAATATGAACGTCTGCCAGGGTGGAAGCAAGTGAATTTAAAAAAGGCCAAAGGACTGTTTTAAGTTTTTTAACTGAAGATGGCGCGTGAAGTGGATGAACTGTGGACAGTTAAGGTGGAGATGCAAGAAATGTCACATAAACCTGTTTTAGCGGTAACGTGAGGACGCTGGGGATAGAAGAAGGTAACTGAACCCGAAGAAAACCTACACGAAGGATGAGACTGGAGATGCACTCGCCTTGCTTATAGTCATGTTTTACTTCTCAACTTTGTCATTACATAACAAAATAAAACTCAAGTGGTTTAACTGAAGCTAAAAAAAACCCACCTTGCTTTGGTTCATACATGTCGTGTATCTGGAGTCTCCTCCAGGCACTAAAGTCACCGCTCATGGAAAACACTAGGACAGAGTGCCATGCTACGGTTGTGTATGTATGTGTGTGCGATTGTATATAATGTTTGTAATGTTTTATTTGTGTAAATGTGTGTGTAGATGCGTTTGTGACTTTGTATCTATGTAAAAAAAATCCCGTCACGTCAGATGTTGTGAGGAAAGTTGTCGTTTTTTTTTTTCTGTCTGAATGCTGTCAGGCCACGTAGGTAACTCATGTTGCTGGACTGCGTTAAACTGCTGAAGTGACTCTGACTCACCGAGCTCCTGATAGCAGAGAGAGGAGTTGTAATTTAAAGGTTTGACTTTAACGAGAAGAGAAACAGCAGCTTGATGAATCTGAATGTATAGTGCCTTGCTTTTTGTGTACAGTTTATATACAGAAATTCTAGTCTGCATTTTTAAAGACTTTCTTTGTGATATAAGACATAGTGAATTAAATCACAATAATGCTCAAATCAAACCAGGACTCTGTGGCTTCTGTGACTCTTGTTGCACACATTAAAAGCACTGTGTTCAAACTGTAGGGATGAAACTAGCAGCTATCTCCATCTCACATACACGATGTGGCCAAAAGTCCATGAATTCATTAGATTGTTCAAGGTCACCAGATAAACCTGAGGCGTCATGAGATAATTCCTGGGAGTGGATGGAAGAAAACACAGAGTTCTGATACACAAATCAGTTTTGGGACTTTTCTCTAATCAGTTTTTTTTAATGATGCTAAAGTTTGGTGGAACTAACAACAATTCACTGACGTGAAACAAATAGTGGCCCCAGCTGCTTTTTTTGTAAGGGGCCAAAAGCCACTGGTTTAATCTTGGAATAATGTGTTTTAGAAGCATATCATGTTTGTTAATATGTAAAATCTTTTCTGGAAAGAAATTCTAGTAACTATAGCTCAAACATAGTGGAGCAGAGTTTTTTCTTCTGAAACGCAGTAGACGTATAAGGTATCACTGAAGTAGGCCAACAGGCCATCAACGGTTTGCCGCAGCCCCTTTACTGTTTCATTAGGATAATACCCCCATGCTCAAAGGCAGTGCTACACTTGAGTAAACAGATGCGCTTACTCTGTGACCTTCCTCCACTGATGTGTTGTCTAGCTGGCCTCAACTGCATCAAACCCACTGATAGTTGTGAGACAGACACAGATTTGTGAGCGCCCTCTACCGCCAGTGTTCACAGCTGCACTAAGCTTCATTCATGGTCACCGGCCGCAGACTTGTCTTCCAGACAAGTTACTCCCGGGGATTTGCTGATGGTAACCCAAGTTACAGCAGTGAAATAAAACAGAGAAGTCATAAAATCATCAGATTTAAAGAAATCTGAAGTTTGGTGTATAAAACTATTTCAGTGAAAATAAATTTCTGACCTGAACAGACCCCACAGCAAAACGTCTGAATACTTTTCTAAATGAGAATTTTCAAAATTTGGATTTTTAACAAATCTGCAAAAATTTCTAACAACATTTTTTCAAAAAGCCATTCTGGGTTATTCAGTGTAGATTATTTGGCAAAATTGGCAATTTTATCCATTTACAATGAAATCACCAGCACAGCAAAGTGTTCAGAAAGTGTAGGACTGAATACTCTCAGAAGCCACTGTATGTACACCAAATGTATTTAAAGTTTATCGCAGTGTTTGACAATACAAAACCACATTTCCTTTCAGCACTTCGCAATTAAATAGCTCTGTCGATCAGCCCCCGTGAGACTTTTATTGTGAAGCAGCAGGAACTTCCTGTTACCATGGTGATCGACGTTCACTCGGCCTTGCCTCGGACTGTCATGTAGGGTCCGTCTCGGTTTTTCGGGGCTCTGTTGGTCGAGTTTGAAGTTCACAGGGAGCTGAAATAAAGAAGGTGATCAGACGAAGAGGAGCTTTACCGTGAGGACGAACATCCACCGTGTTCACCGAGAAGGTAAGAGACGTTTTTAACTGTCAGTCCGTTACTGGACGCACGGCCTCTGTGTGCTAAGATAACACAACAGGTTTTCTAACCACTCTGCACATAATTTAAAGCATATGAAGGGAAGCACCTTATGAAAAACAACCTCACATTACTAAATAACAAGAGCCAGCTGTAACGTCAGTCCTTAAAACTGTTATTTCGTTCACGAAAATGCAAAAAACAAAACTCGTTATGTTCGTTAAACGCTTTCAAGCTAATGTTGTGTCAGAGCTGTGTGTAAGTAACTACTTTATTTAAGTTTACAGTGAACCCTGATTGTTGGTTTAGTGTTTCCCAAACAAATCAATCCCAATCAAAGTATCAGAGTGTAAGTATGAGGGATTGTGGGATGATCAATGAGGCAGGAATGAAGGAAAGTTTTTCTACACACTTTAATTTATGCACCATCCTCCGGGCTGAGACTAGTTCAAGGTTGGATAGTCGACAATCATGCACTCTTGACAGGGTCCTGGCTGCAGACAACATGGCGCGACTTCCGCATTTGACAGGAAATTATGTGACCCTAACAGATAATCTAAAACCTACCCTTGTACCATACACAGTTTTAAGTTCTTAACTATACAGTAATACCAAAAAGCATGATTTTACAGCAATGTAAACTTGTGAAAAAAAAACTAATGCGGGTTCTTTGACAAACCGTTTCCTTCATCAAACAGAGGAGAAATGTCATTATGCCATTTATCCACTTTTGTACTGAGCAAAGTCTAACCTTGTAAAAAAAAAATAAAATAAAAAAAATGGATCTTTGGTTTCAGAAGAGATGTCTTCCCAAATCAGACTGAGGCTGCTGCCGAGTGCCAGGTGTTTGTTTGACGACCCGGTTCGGGTGATGGTGGCCGGGCTGAAGTCGAGGCAGGTCGTCACCCTGAGAGCCAGGTCAACAGACGAGAAGGGGGTGGTGTTCAGCTCCTCGGCCACATACAGGGCTGATGGGAGCGGGGAGATCGACCTGGAGAGAGACCCCTCACTCAGAGGGAGCTACGTCGGGGTTGAACCCATGGGTCTGCTGTGGTCGATGAGGGCACACACCTTGCACAAAAGGTTTCAGAAAACTAATTCACTAAACCCCCATGTGGTGAAGTTCTCTGTGCATGAGGAGGAGGAGGAGGAGGAGGGGAAGGGCGGGATGCTGGCAGAAGTGACCAGTGAGAGGTTTCTGATTGCAGAGGGCGTCAGCCGCCGCCCTATCAAAGAGGAGAACATTCGTGGAGTTCTGTTCACTCCCCCTGGTTGGTCTATGTCTCTGTTATGCCTTAAATTAGTTACTTTTTGCTTTAGATCAGATTGGATTAGATTAGATTCGACTATTGTCATTACACGTGTACAAGGACAGGGTAACGAAATCCAGTTTAGCATCTAACCAGAAGTGCAAAAGCAGCAAGTGCAGGATATACAGTATCTACAGTACATATATACAATAAACATGATATACAGGTGAGTGTTCTATGGACAGAATGTACAGTTAAATAGGTATTATGAACATACTATACAGGTGAATACTATACAGATACATTTGTAGTACTTTAAAGATGAATTGTGCCAAGTAAAATATATGTACACTATATAGAGAAAAAAAGAAAACTATGAACATAATTTACAATGAGTGCAAATAAAACTGTGGGAAATGTTTCTCTATTATTTATAGACAGAAATGTGGTAAAATGAACGTGTGTTCACATCCATCTGGTCTAGGAGGAGGTCCTTTCCCTGCTGTATTGGATCTGTACACTTTTGGTGGAGGTTTATCTGAGAAAAGGGCCTCTCTGCTGGCCAGCCAAGGATTTATGGTTCTGACTGTAGCGCTGTACGGCTATGATGACATGCCAAGGAACATCAGAGCGTTTCATCTGGATTATATTGAAGAGGCAATAGAGTTTTTAAGAAAACAAGACAAGGTGGGTTCTCTAAATCTTGATTTTTGGGAATTTCTCTGACACTGTGCTAAGATGCTATATAAGTTAGAGCAGGTGCTCGTCTGCAAAATCCTGCAGTTTTTTTGCATTTTGCATTTTTTTGCTTTTCATTCGCATGTTTTTCCACAGGTGGGCAGTAAAGGAGTTGGTGTGATATCCCTTTCAAAATCTGGAGATGTTGCACTTTCAGCAGCCTCTTACCTGCCAGGTGTTGAGGCCACAGTGTGT
The DNA here is from genome assembly GCA_037833715.1 of Toxotes lorentzi. Lineage (NCBI taxonomy): Eukaryota > Metazoa > Chordata > Actinopteri > Toxotidae > Toxotes > Toxotes lorentzi. Next base: position 19,412,717 of record JBBMJY010000006.1, read on the forward strand.
ATCAACGGCTGCTGTGCCAACATAGCTTTACCCCTCTACTATAAGAAAACCCAAATCCTTCCTCCGTTAATGTTTGACATCAGCAAGATAATTCCCACTGAGTCAGGAGCCAGCATAGTCAAGTATGCAGTTAAAAATCCCCTGGCAGAGGAAAACAAGGCCACCGTGGTCCCCATTGAACAAGCAAAGGGACATTTCCTCTTTGCAGCTGCAGAGGACGACCTGAACTGGGACAGCAAGGCTTACATGGACCAGATGGTGGAGAGACTGAGGCGCCATGGGAAGAACAACTTTGAGAGCGTGAGTTACCCTGGAGCAGGGCATTACCTAGAGCCACCTTATGGACCCTACTGCCCCTCCAGCTTTCATGAGGTTGTGCGTAAACCAGTCCTGTGGGGGGGTGAGCCCAGGTCCCACGCAGCAGCTGAGGTCCACCTGTGGAAGAAGATCCAGGAGTTCTTCAGAACTCACCTGAGCTGTGATGCTACTCAGACTAAAGCTAATAGACTTATAGACTCAGACACAGGAGCTTAGATAATTCATTATTTCCCATATTAAAAGATTCTGACTTTACCTGGTGCAGGCTTATTACATTACAGAGAGAAAAATGAGTAATTTTTAGTGCATTAATAATGACGGAGTCAGTGTCAGAAACTGTAAACTGTTTACTTACGAAGTTAATGGTGATGTTTCCTCTGTTTTTCTGTGAGATGTTTTGTTAAAGAATATCTGAACTGTGTGTGTGTGTGTGTGTGCGCGTGTCTGCTTCTTTCTCTATCTCCCACACGATGGCACGCGTAAGTGTCCTGCTGTCAGGAGCCTGTTAGTCATCACTTTGGCCACTAGGTGGCGATATAAGCCTTCAATGAGCACCCTGTGTGGTGCTGAGCGCTGAGGTGACTGGGACACTTCACTGTCTGCTCACCTTTCACAAACTGCCATTGTAAGGCTTTTATTTCGAAGCAGGTACAGCTTCCTCTGGGGATCGATGACGCCTGTGTGTAAAAATACCAAATGCTTTTAGAAGAGGTGGAAGGACAGATGCTGGCAGAGGCAACTGAGTGGCTCCTGATGGGGGACGGAGTGAGCCGGTGTAGCAGCACTACACATTAAATGTAGGCAAACATTAAAACTTAAGATGCATCATCACGTTTGTAGTTCATTCTGCGTTATCTATGGTCTCTGATACAGGACGAGGCCTGTTCCCTGCCGTGCTGGATCTGTACGTTTTAGGAGGAGGTTTGCCGGAGAAAAGGGCCTCTCTGCTGGCCAGCCGAGGATTCGTGGACTTTATTTGAATTGAGATTATGGTTGGACTTTAATGTAAAAGGTACTTAACGATAAGTTTTTTCCATAGATAAGGTTTATAACAGTAAGTGTAAGACAGTAGAAAGGATTTTAACCCAGCAATGCGACAGGTTCTGTGTGAAACTGACTTTTGTTTTTGTTTTCCTTGTTTTTACTCCTCTTTTGCGAGTTCCTTCAGATTCACCATACAGCTCTCAGCAGCTACACATCGAAACAACCTTGGCAAAACAGAATGAAGTAGAGCTAAAAAGGAAATGAGATGCAGAGAACAAAACATGGCTTACTCGTAACTGTCTCTCTCTTTTGAGAAATAAGAGATAACAGGTTATTGTTCCTGGCGAGCTCAGTAGAGCGTAAGTTCATCAAGATAGCAGAACCAGCCTTGATCTGCCTCCTCGATTTATGGGGCAGCACAGTTGAATTAGACTTTCTCTTCCTCTCCTCTTCTTTGTGTTTTCATATCTGACTGCTCCTTTCGTGTCATTTCAGCTTGACAGCGCTCTCAGCCACCTCTGGCTTCTGAAAGGCAGAGAATTATTGCCTCCACTGTGCTGTACCCACACAAAGCGATGCAGAACCCGAGGCTGAGGTTATACTTTTCTAGTTTTATAGTTTCTGTGTTCCTCAGTGAAAGTGGATTTATTTTTGTGTGTTACGGACTGACGATGTAGAAACAGAGGCTATTCACGTAACCTCCACTGCTGTGATTTAGTTTCCAGTGTCGGGCCGTATTGTGTATTTGAATGAAGGAATGCGTTTTTTCTGGAGTACATAATTAAAAAAGCAGCCCAATGAATTATGATGAATGCATCCAGGGTTGTGGTGCTGCCGTGACCATCAGAGGACAAAATCTGATGCTCATCTCTACAAATCAATTCCTAAACACCAGCAACTTGACAATGTGCACATAAATCTGGCCTCACAGATTGCGTGTGCTGCAAGTAGATACACTTGTAAAAGGCCTCAGCATGTGGATTGTAAAGTATAATTCTGTAGTTTATAACTGCAAAATGTAAGAGCCTTTCATTTTGATGAGGGTATGCTGGGTATGCTATGCTGATAAACTCCAGATGTGTCATGAAATCAAGTTGAAATGATCAACATTTGCCCTCAGACGCCTTAAAGAGGAGATTTACTGGCCTAAAGGCCGCACTCGCAGCTCCCGGAGGTCATACGTTGTGTTTCCACAGAGAGCTGAACTTCAGTCTGAAAAGGTGAAACGTGTCCTTGAGGTTTTTTAGGACCACATTCTAAACAACAATATTTCCCTTCTACGCCCACATCTGAACTTTTGAACCTCTGGCCATGAATTCCCCTCTCCAGCTCACTTTCTTCATCTCCTTTCTACCGCATTGTTGTTTTGCAGTTTTCATCACTTTAATTTAAGCTTACAGCAGTCTGCCGCTGCTCTTCTGATTGAGAAGGATATCCATCATGACTCGTGTGTTTTGTGAATGTAGCCACAGGCTCGTGCATGCACCAGCTATAACTGCTGTATTTTTAATGAGTAATAATGACAAGGAAGGGGGAAGCGGCGCTTAAAGAGGAAACAAAATCAAAGAACAAACATCCTGATAATGCAGCACAGTTTTCAAAGTGATATAAATCTATGTGAAACCCATGGTTTAGCCTCGAACAGAAGATGTAGGCACAGCTTTCTCAGATTTTAGCAGTCTTCTGCACGTGCTGCAGCTGAGTGTGTTTTTTTATTTCCAATCAACTCTATTTTTGTACGAGATTTTTTGAGCATGTTTTTTTTTTTTAATGATCAAAATTGTGATGCGTGGACAGGCCCCAGTTCACCTGTTGTATTTAAGTCAACCCTTAGTTCACCTTTTGTAACTTGAGGATGTCCTGTCTCAAACATATCGTATACACAACCATCTTCAGCACAGCACTGCTGTGTATGTGAGCTTTACACAGTTTCTCTCATCAGTAAGCAAAACTTTTCTGCTGTGTGGTTCATTTGCTGGTCAAGTGTTGTCTTGACAACCCTGTGTCTTAGAAACCTTTACACACAACTGTTTAGCAGCAGAAAATCACACTAATAAAGATGACGTGCCCCAATTATGTTTATCAAAATAAGAAGGAGAAGAAGAAGTCCAGAAGGATTCTGCAAAACACTGACTATCAATGTATTTTATTAATTTTTACCCACAACAGCTTCTCACAAAAACAAAAACGTTTGTTATTTATTTTGTTAATTTAGTAAAATTTTTTGTGGGTATGTTTAAGAACACAGCACTTGGTCAGGGTTATGTAGTATTTTAGCAGTTAAATATTGACAATGATTGGATGTGTTTGCTTTTTTTCATACATTTTTAACCAAAACTACACCCTGATCACCTTCCTACGACTTGACCACCAACAATGTGACAAAAAGAAAACAGCAACTTCCCAACACGCTGATTCTATAATATATTACTCACCGCTGAACCTGCTTTGCACAGCCTTCATTAATGTTACCCAGCTTTCTTTAACTGTATACGCACAGGACAAATTTCAGCATTGATCAAAATATCACTCAGATCACTGAATGGTCTTTTTATTCCATTCTACTTCCAGCCAGCTGTGTTCAAATGCTCTGCTTGGCCGGAGCAGAAAACAGTGAGAGGCAGAACTGTGTTGGCCTGGTCTGTGTGTTTAAACTGCTAAAAAATTACCAGGCTATCATGTCACCCCTGTGTATCATAGGCTCTATACATATAGTCTACACTGTGTAATTAGCTCAGCAGGCTAATGACGAGGGCTGATGGGAGCCAGGATCTCTGTTCCCATCTGGTGCAGATTTATTTATTTGAGTGGTTGTATAAGATAAAGACAGTATTGTGCATGTTTTTATCTGTCCTGTAGTTGTGATTATGCTGTGAACCAGCGCAACCCGATGAGCTCTGTAAGCATCAAAAGACGGGACCCCACACACCCCCAGCTCTTTAAAGCCACATCTCTTTCACATTTGAAACTTAAGACGAATCTCTTGCACTTTGCTCAATAATGCATCACACGTCAGCCTCCTTTTCTTCTGCATTTCCAGTTGCTCTTAAAGAGCCCTCGGTTTCCAGCGTCTGTTACCTTGATTACTGACTGAGGCGAGATCCCACAGACAGAACCAGTTATTTTAGTGTACATGGGTGTCATAGCTGTCAATGCTAAGCTAAGCTAAACGAGTCCTGGAGCCAGTTCTGTCGGTGCTCAAGCATTTTTCCAAGGTGGTTTATCCTGCTGCTTTAGCTGTGTATTTTTGGAGATTCAGTAACAAGGGAAACCAGACAAACAAACTGTGTAGCTCCTTTAAATAAGCTCAATAGATTGGATCTGTGTCAATATTTGAGTGTATTCAGACGTTACTGCCAGCAGTGGTAGTTCTGCAGCCATTTTGCTGCAGGGTTGTTGATATTTCTGTGGTTCTTTTCACCATGTGGGAGATTTCATTGCTGTCTAATATTCCCAGTTTCCCCAACTCAGAATTACAACTAGAAAGCTTTCATGAACACAGCAAATCTGATATAATGATATGACACAATGCAGCGCAAGCTTGTAATGAATGAACAGAGATGAAGTTGAAAGTAAATAAATGGAATCAGTCCATAAAATTTAGAATTTACAGCGTTACACCCAGGTTGCTAAAACCCCCACTACAGGAGGACATGACCATGGTGTCCTCAGTGGTGGCTTCTGTAGCCCTGGTGACAGGTTTGGGTTTTTTCTTTGTCTAACTGAAAGTAAATCTTGCATGGTCATTATAATTTGAGCATCTGTAATGACCTGTGGGGAAAATCGCTCTTATAGCCTTTGATTTCATAAACAGTGAAAAAGCAGAGAGTTCAGTTGAGTTCCACTGTTTTCATCCAGCAGCGTTAATTGCCTTTTCATTTACATAACCAAGAGAGCCTCTTAACCTTTTCTTTTTTAAAAATCTTTGGTCCTCGTTTCTTTCCCTGCAACATACAAGCAAAAAACATGCAGAGCTACCGTATTATCTCCTTTTAATTCATTTAACAAGGACACGAGGATGCAGCAATTCCAGAAACATTTATTCAAATCCCCCAGGAGTTCAGTGGCCCGCGCGTTTGGCAGCTCTCCTCAGGCCCTCGCCAAGATGCAGACGAAGAAGCATGTGAGCCAGGCTTTGAAAACAGACGATCAAAGACTTCCATGCTCCTGGTAAAAGCATAAAATCTGCTTGTTTGTCCCACGGGTTCGGTCATTTAAACTAATCCCAGTGGGACCTGCAATGGTTCACTGAGGCTCCGCAACATTTCCACGTGTCAGAGCTGCGTGGAAGTCTGCATATTTATAGTTTTCTGAGTCATGTTTGCTAATGCTGTGTAGATTTATGTATTTATGCAGAAATGCAGTAGATGATGTTGAAGAAATGCAGCTTTGTACACTCGTGTTATCTCTGTCTCTGATAGATCCATTATAGACGTGATCACATCCATAAAACTTTCTGCCTCTCAGCAGGTGTAGAGGCACCTGGACTCTATTCTGCTGTCTGTATTATTGGATTATTGTCTTCCATGTATTGACATCTTCAGCCCTCTGCTATAAAATTGTTTCTCCCAACGACGTAGTGCTTTGCACAACCTCATGATGGTGCTACAGTTACAGACTTTGAGGTTAAACCCACACAGGTACCTCTGGTCCAGTTTTGGGGGAGTTAAAAATAAAAAACAGTGAACGTGAATCCAACATAACTTAAATAAGACTAAATTAAGATTTGTTGAACTCCAAACTACTCAAGTTAAACACCACCTAGATTCTGACTTAAGTAAAGTGAATAAACAAAATGGCTTCTCATCACATCTTCAGGCTGCCATTAGGCAACCAATCACTGACCAGGACCAGTGAGGCAGTCACTTATCTCAGCCAATCATAGCAGCCCCTCCTCAGGTCATTAGGCTCAGAGCCACACTACCACCACCACAGTTCAAGAAGGAGAAAAGACAGGGCAACAATACATACACCTTACACAACATCTTATATTGTCTCACACACCGTGTGAGGGATTCTCAGCATCCTGAGCCATAACTGCACACTACACTGAATTCTGCTTAAAAAAGCCTTTGAACAAAATGCTCCTGTTAGCATTTCATGTTTATTTTTATTACATGAAAGAAGCACAGACTGGCCTGAGGAGAAAATAGATGCCTGTATTTCAGCGCTGGCCGGATGATGAGTACTTCTTGCCTTTCAAAAAGTGGTTGAGAAAGAAAAAGCATGCTGGTGCTGTCGGATGCAGAGACACGATTTTGTTAATTCTTTGAGATGTTTGCAGTGATTCAGGACTCTCACTTTCTCCCTGTCAATTTACCTTTGAATCAAAATCATTATTATGGTGGTTAGGGTTTCCTTGCTTTTATAGTCCACCTGCTGGATGAAAAGGACTCATAAAATAAAAGCATAAATGGAAGAAACTGCAGAGGGAGGCTGTTGAATGACTCCAAATACATAATCACAGGAATGAAGTATGAATGTTGGAGCAGACGTGATTATGGATCATTTCTGCAGGTTTGGACTGACCTCATATACGTTATCCTCCTTTCTTTCTTGATATATCGTCACAAATGGCGACTTCGGTTGGAACTGCAGCTTCATCTAATACAGCTGTCTTTACAGCTCATATACATACACCTTGTAATACAGGTGTATGTATATGAGTTAGGAAGATAGTGAAACCTCAGGTGAACCTCTGCTCTCATTTCAAGATCTTGTGACAACCCCGGGATGGGAGTTCAAACGGGAGAGGGAGCACAGTGGTTATATAATGAATCCTATAAGAATGAAGTGCAGGCGGATGAGGAGTGTCAAGAGGAAAAAGCTGCCATTGTCATTGATAATGACAATGGCACTTTCAAAAGTCACTTTCACAGCTTGAAGATAAAGCACAAAGTTCCTCTGATGGGATTCTGTGCTCTTCAACAAATTAGGTGAAGGATAAAATCATCAGATGCAGCAAAGCACTTGGATTCTTGCAAGTGGGGAAAAAAAAAATTCCCTCCCTTGGCAGCTGTTGAGCCCTTGAGCAAGACATGTACTTCCCAGTTTCTTCACTGGAGCAGGAGAAAGCTGGTTGTTGGTTCCCCGATGTGGCTGTGTGTTGTGAAAAAAAAAGTTTTTGCTGAAAGAGAGACAGTGAGTTTGAGTGAGTCTCTTTGGAGACTTGTCCTTGTTACAAATCCCAGTTCCTTCTCCAGATGATGTGATTTTAATGGCTTTGTCTAACCTCGATTTGGTTTAGGCACCTGTGACGTCTCGTCCCGCTTTGTGGCTATAGTGTGGACATGTGGACATGTTGTGAGCACTTCAGGTGATTTGTCCCTCTCAGACTGTTTCATTTGAAGGATTTTTAGAGGCATGAAAAGATAAAAGTATTCAAGAATTCAGGAGAAAAAAAAAACAAAACTGAAAGAAAAGCAGAGAGAAAAATATCTTGACTCCTTGAATTTTCTTTTGGGACTTGTCTGAGGGAACCAGGGTGAGGACCAGGGTCTTCATTATCTTGGTATCAACCCGGAAACAGTTTGACATGCAAGATGTTACCAAGCCCAGTGCAGAAGGTTCACAAATGGTATCATGGCATAGTGAAAATTAATATTTCAGTTCAATGTTTAAACAACATTTAAATAAATGAATACAGTTTAACTCTAACCAGAGACACGGTCAGACAAACTCCAGCATTCTGGGGAAATCATTCATTCATATATTCATTCATTCATTCATTCAGTCACTTTCAACAAAAGTAATTAAATCCTTTATTTTTTTTATTTGTTTGATCTAAATTTATAACCCAGAACAGAAACAGATAAACCTCAGGGCTGTCTGTTTGATTTTTTATTGATTTAATTTTTGAATGCACTCACTCTCAATCCTAAATCCCTCAGTCACAGTTAGATTATCTGCCCCCTGGTGGCTGGTGTCCACCAGGTCATGACAATGTGTTCAAGCAACAAAGCCACATGCAACAAACTGTGCAGGAACCTTTGCACTGAGTGTGTTAAACTTTGGGTAGTAAGAACAACCAGTTAATGCTACTTGTGCATTTTAAAGTGTCAAAATAAGGTGTCACACACACACACACACACACACACACACACACACACACACACACACACACACACACACATTCAAGAGTGACTGTGTGAAGGTTGATCTGCTGCACATTAAACACACACATTTTTAAATCGTGTCACCTCGGCCCAGATGTCACTTTTTTATTTCTGCAGTGGTGAAGCTTCTGATAACATGGTGACATATTATTTTCTGTCACATGATGGAAGAGGTGCAATTAAGTAAATAAAAGAAAAATAACAGCACCACTTGTGAAAGATAAGGCTGGTTTTAACAGTATAAGATACATGATCAGATTTTTTTGTCTGCAGTGCAGCTCCTGTGCAAGATTACGAAGGTTTTGTATGAGAAATGTCTTTGAGATAACAGCTTTTTATCTTAATTCATCAGTGGACTTGTTTCATGTTTCATTTTTCAGTGCCCGGGACCACTCACATGTTCATTTACTATGGCCGAGACAAACCAATTAATTGAATGTGTTTGACATTTGCTGTGTTTTCTTAAAGAGCAGCTAATTAGCTGAATGAAATGATGAATTATTGATGGGTGAACATTCTTTGCCATTAGGGAATTTGTCTCAATATGACACAAGATAATAAGCCTGCAGTGTTCAGTGCCAACCTTATCAGATGCAACAGTTCCCCGAAAGCCATTTAACATCTTTTTTTTGGTTATGTTTATCAAAACCCCCCATTTTGTGTTTTTGGTGTCTTTTCATTCTTTGCTTCTGTTACAACCCGATTTCCCCAGTGAGATCATTACATTTTCATCTAATGTTATTTCTTGAATTGAATACTCGCAGGATCCTGAGTTGGGGTGGGGGTGGGGGGGGGGGGGGTGATGATGGCTACTCACCTGCCTTTTATAATTTCGAAAATCGACAGGTATTCAGAAAATACAAGTAGACAATTACGTGAAATTGCATTCTCGAGTGTGCACCCCTGCTGCTGGAAGGCACTTTGGTTAAAGGCTGATTTTCTCCTTATTGCAGACGTGAGGTTTGGACCCAGCAGCTCTCATAACTCAGCATCAGAACACTGTGTGAGCATGCTGGAGTGTTTCCTCAGGTGTCTGAGGAGAGCTTGGAAGTGATCTCTCACACCTCACTGCTCAGAGCTCTCTGCGAGGGGGGAGGAGAGGCCAGAGGATGGAGATAATCCAATCATCACCAACACACATGGCCATTTATACACACTCTCCTACTCCTACTTATCCTGGAGCCACACACACACACACACACACACACACACACACGGTACAGAATACAGATTTACACTAAGGAAAATGTTGAAGATGTTCTCCTGATACTGAGTCATCGAGCAGGGGTTTTGCTTGTTTTTGCAAATTTACTGTGATTGCTACACACTCTAAACTCTGCAAACCATTTCATTTCACCCAGACATGGTTAGTGTCTCTGGAATCTGTGGGATTTCACGAGGGTTTAAAATAAAGATCTGCTGATCTGAACAATGTGCGGCTACACAGAATGAGTTTGTAAAGGGAAACCGGCCAAAGTCTGATCACAGGTTTTATAAAAAGTTGTGCTGTCTGATAAATTGTCATAAGTGATTTGACTGGAGTCAACATCCAAGTTTGAAAATAAAGTTTGAAAAGTTTGAGAATGAAAAAAAAATCTGGGGGTGTGGAGTTAGAAAGAAATGAGCTGATCGGAGATCTGTGGCTCACTCCTCATCTCTGTCCGAGGCTAGCAGCTCAAGGCTACATTAGCCACTACTGGCATAACACACGTGGTCAGTTGCATTGTGGGTGATATAGACATCAGGTCTTGAAAAGAAAGAAAACTGCATGAAACAAAAAAATATGATATCTGTAGTTCTGCATATATCTTGTCCATCATGAGTTCGATAAGGTTATCGTGAAGTGACCTCCTGAGCCAGTGGAACGGAGCACAGGCTACGATCTGCCAGGGTGGCAGCGGCAGAACTGGTTATTTGTAGAGGGCTTGATTACGGTGATGAGGTGCAGCTGGTGTGGGCTCTGCTCTGACTCCAGCACACCTGCTTCCACTCAGACAATCACAGGCACCAGGGGACAGAGGGAGAGAGCCATGGGGAAGTGACAACAGGTTAGGGAGACACAGAATGAGATGTGCAGTTTGGGGGTAGGGGTGAGGGGTGGGTGGGTGGGGGCTGAGGTGTCAGGGAAGGTTGCTGAGGCAGATGTGACACCGTTCAGCCACAACATTAAAACCAGTAACTGACTGATCAAGTGAAATAAAAAAAAAAAACCACATCCAATAATGTAAAACCACAGACTGTCAGGTAAAATGTCACGCATGCACGAGCTGCTGTGAAGGACGCTGACATGGTCCATGAAGAATCTGTAACTTTCTCACATTTCTCTTTTGTGACAAATTTTAAAAGGGCAGTCAGTAAATGATAACATGAACCTCGATACGCCTCATCAGTGGACTTTATACACACACACACACACACACACACACACAGTCAGGCCCCTTGGCTAACTTTAACATCAGCAGGAAGGTCTGTAAACGCAACACTGGCAGGTTTTTTTAATCAGCTGTGTGTGTGTATTTGTGTATGTTTGTGAGTGTTTGTATGACTGTGAAGTCTTGGAATAATTAAGATAAGGGCTTGAGGGGATGGTGAAAGGGGGGTGGGCAGGGGGCGCTGGCAGACATGCATCTCCTGGCTATATTTAGCTGAGCGAGGTATTCAGCGGCAGATCAGTTCCTCTGTTACGGCAGAGTTTCGTTTTCCCTCTTGTGTTTCTAACAACGGTACCTGAGATTCTTTCACACATTTTCCACAGAACTGAACGTGGGAAACGTTTAGGGAACAGGAGTGGAAAAAGAAATTCAGACCTCCTGGTTTTCTGATTTCAGCCTGTCAGAGAAAAGCACAGTGTTTCCACATGTTTCTCCACACTGTATGTGTGTTATTGTTGGATGTAGTTGAGATGGCAGAGGTAGTGATAACAGTAGAAACCACAGCAGTATACGATGTAATACTACTGGTAGAATCAGTGTTGACAGTAGTACTAGTAGCAGAAGCAGTAATGCTGGCAGCAGGCAGCTGTGGTATTGTCAACAATAGACGCACGTCATGATTGTAGTAATAGTGACAACTGCAGCTCGCAGTAGTAGAACTACTGTAGTGTAGTTATTATAATTAAACACAATAGTAACAGTAGAAGAAGTAAAAGCCAAAGAGTCAGTAGTGACTGTCCTCTTTGGTGTGCTGACAGTAAGGATCTCAGTCGTCGCAGTAGTGGCAGTAGTACAAAAACAGTTCTGTGTATTGTGCATATTATAATTCATAATTACTGCATTTACTCAGAGGGTTTAATAATCTCACTTCCAATTAAAAAGCATAATATTGAACCGCACCAGTGTCCCTGCTGCACAGCTGTCAGCCACAGTCAGTCTTTTCTCCCACATATTTAAACCCTCAATGACTCTTAAAGAAGAATAAAAAGTTTTGTTGCTGAATTTCCAGCTTTTTCATCTTCTCTCTTGTGAGTAGTTTTGCTGCAGGCATCCTATACTACTCCTATCCACACGGGTTGTATTTTGTCAGTGTCCCTAAATACTGTAGCAATCTTTCTTTTCAGCACAGTTCTGCACACTGATGTGATTTGAACCAAACTGCAGTTATTGTAATGCAGCTCGGCTGTCGTACGTCGTGCTCAGCAACAGTCTGCGTCTGTTTTGAGAAGAGAATCAACGTGGAGACGGTGCGCCCCGAGGCATCGTAACCAGCACGTCGTAAAGACAGACGACTCCACTTCGGCAGCATTAAAACTGAAGAGAGGACTGCATTAAAGAAACACAAAGAAAGAGGAGGTGATGGAGGAAAGAGGGAGAACATATGGAAAACACAGATCACAGTCACAGAGTCAAAGGAATTTTTTAGCAGGGAAAGTTTTAGGCAGACTGCAGCTTCAGGCCCAAATCCATTTACAGTAAACATTTAGTCTGTTTTCCAACCTCTTATGCAGATGCTCGTTTCCATTTCAGTGCATCTACAGTATAAAAATCAATATGCACAAAACTAATGTGCTTTTATCTTTGGCATGGTGGCATTACTGCTCTGTGGAGGGAAGACTCCTTAAATCACACTGTGCTTTCAAAAGCATTACTGCACAAAGATTATCTAACAGCTAATAAAGAAGGACATGATGATCTGTCGATGGATTACCTGTAGCAGCGGTCCCCAACCTGAGGAATGGTGTCACAAGATCACAAGTCACAAGATAATTAACAGGAAAAGAAAAAAAGAAAAGCTTATTTTTTCTGCTCTTAAATGTACCTGTTCAGGAAAACAAAACAGGGAGAAATAAAAATCACTCTTTAATTTAAATGGCTGCAACCAGTATTCCTGAAAATCTGTTTTAATGAGCTAAAAGAGAACGTATACATTTGTCATTATAATTAATTACATACAGCATGTTCAGGCCCTGATCTAGGCGAGCAGCGAAATAATCTCCACGACACATGTACCTGTGTTGCAACATGTACACACATATATTAATTTATCAGGAAGCATCCACCTGTTTCTATGTGTGAGATGGTGAGAAAATCACTGAACAAAATAACTGAGGGAGAGGGGGTGAAAGTAGAAGATTTCTGATTCCCCAGCAAAAACATGGGTTTGCAGTCACACGCTCACCTGGGAGCTGCAGGAAACTGGGAACGTTTCTCGTCATGGCATCAGCCAACAGCCTGGGGAATACAGCACAGGAAACATGAAACCCAATCCCTTCCTGTCCAACTCTGAGTGTGTGTTTGCATGGGTGTGAGAGAGAGCGAGAGAGAGAGAGAGAGAGAGAGAGAGAGATTGCCTCATACCACGTTAGTACTGTACAGATATGAAGCTGATAAGGAATGTTACTGCTCAAACCCTCAACTTGATGAAAACAACAGCTGCAAAATAAATGTATGTACACATAAATAAGTGTATGTTCACCTACTAGTGTCTTTATGTCCAGCATCTACATCTTTACATGTGCCACCTAATTTTATAAAACAGAAAGAAAAAAAAACTTATGTCGTCAGGTAAAAAAAAGGCACCAATGATTCTTCTGATCACTTCGTGTCCTAGTTTACATGAGGACCTGCAGAACATGGAGTCAGGGCCCGTGAATTTTGGTGAATTCTGGCACTTTTGTTTTGGTTTGATTATGTTGTTGTAAACCAACGTGTGCTGCACAGAGCGCAACAAATGCAGCACAGGAGAAAAAGATTTTTCTTTACATTACATTTTCAGTCTCAGTGATTAGAACAAAACATCTGCCAAAAGCTTTAGAAATGATTTTACTGGCACCAGTGAAGATTCTTCTCAACAGATGTTTCATGGTGAGCTCCCCAATGAAATGAAACGAAATGCGACGGGATGTCCAGTTCTTTTTTCCATCAGTTACTTATTACCTCATTCCTTCTCTGAGTCATACAAAGGCTTCACGCACCTATAAATGTTTCTAAAGCCTCTGTGAACCAATTCATCTTTCACATCGAGTGAAGTCATGACGATCACCAGTGTGGAGTCCTGAGGTTTTCACCTTACGACAGCAGAGAGCATGTATGTCGGTTTCAGAGCTGCAGGTATGACATGCCTGTAGGAAAGAAAAACACAGACATGTGGCTTCAATGTGGATCAGGCCTGGAGCAGGGACCTCCGTGCAGCCTGGAGACCATGAAAACACACCTCAGGATGGAAAGCAGCATGGCACACACACATTCCTGCAGCCAGATATCTCAAGTATGCGCTGCGGTTTGACTTCAGCTCTTACCTGGAAGAGGCTGAGAAATATAGTCGAAAGCATGTAGGTTTGGTAATGGTTTCAATATGGTTTCATTCTCTCTGTTTGAGGAGATTAGACCTGGGTTAAATTGTGTTTGCACTGTGTACCTTTTAGGGCAAAGCAGGGAGGGCCAGAAACTCAGGTGATTTCAAGATCATTCCAATGTTCAAAGATAAATTTAAGTGATAGTTTTAAAACCCCAAACTTCTCTCACACTGCACGCATTAATATAAATGCTGGGAATTATTTCCAAATGATGTTTGATGTAGTAATTGTTTATCTTCTGAGGAAGCTCTGGGATGCATGTTGGAGACTTGTGAGAAATGCTTGTCTCTTCCCTCTTGAGAGAGAGAGAGAGAGAGAGACGCTGCAGTTTTTCAGATCAAAGCAACTGAGCAGCAATTTTAGATACGACAGGGCTGAGTGGATGTCTGCGCCATGAAACATACATGACAGCGTCACAAGAGGAAGTTGTTGCTGGAGTAGAAAGAAAGAAGAGAAATAAATGTTTTAGGCAGATGAATTTATAATGTTCAGTTTCAGTCCAGTAAAGTTGGATGAGCTCAGTATCATATTGGGCCAGAAGCAGGACATAGAGAAGAAGTAAGGATTGATCCAGGTGTGCAAAGCTTGTGGAGGCTTAACCAGGAAGACTAGTTGCTGCTGAAGAACAGAATTAAGGGTCTGAATACTTTTGTAAATTGAAGATTTCTATTTTTGATTTTAAATAAATTCGCAAAAACATCTGAAAACACATTTCCACTTTGTCATTATGGGAAATAATGACTATAATAATAAAACTGATCAATTTACAATTAGATCTACAGCACAATAAAGGGTGCAAAAAGTGCTGGGAGTATGAATTCATTTCCTAAGTCAGCTTCCTGCCATGGGAACACTCTTTTTGTGTCCACCTCTGGCCTGGTTGTTATACAGTTTACCTGGCTTCTGCTTAAAATTCACACATATACCAAAAGTTCTCCAGTGGAGCTCCATGACAGACGCAGACTGTGTTGGCAGGATATTTGTAATGCAGCTGCAAAGTCTCCAGAAAATAAGAGGCGGTGTTGCCAGACCTCCACGGTGTCGTCTACCTGACAGGAGGAAAGAAATCCCCACATGTGAGAAAGTGCAGCGTTCATGAAATCACCTCCGGTTTGATTCTCAGTCAAATCTTTTCTTCTGCTGGGAAAGTACCACATCAGGTGAACACAGAAATTCACATGTGTTTAAGTCATCCTCCGACCTAATGTAGGTGTAAAGTTTCCTGCTGTTAGAAGCAAACGCACACACGCGCACACACAGACACACACGGTGAAGATTTCTTTCTGTCCAGCTGGAGACTATTAGTGTTTCTCCAGCCCACAGGAAGTCAGCCATCATTTCAGGCTGACAGGTACATGGAAGGATCTCACCGGCTCTCTGCTCTGCTCTGTTCTGTTCAGACAACAGCTCAGTAATTCTTTACAGCATCCTGGCATCCATTCTGATCACCTGGGCGATAAGCTGAGGAAACAGCTAGCTTCACATTCATCCAGATGCACAAATGCCAGTAAAACACGATCTTCTGTTTGTCCAGTCACTGAAGCTGTTGGGGGTTAGGACATAACTTTTCCACACGTTGTTCCACCATGATGACCCTCCCACAGAGCGGTGCACATGTGAGACATCACATGCAACAGCTGGAGAAAATCAGCTGTCTGTGAACACCAGCATGTCAAAGCATCAAGTGAGAGGGGGTCAAAGTAATCAACCAGGAGAACTTGTTGTGTTATGACCAAATACCTGCAAAACTAATGACATTCCCCTCACCCTCACCTGTGCCTTTTCTCATTGGGAGCATGCTAGCATGCTGATGTTAGCATTTAGCTCAAAGCAGTGGTTTTAAGTGCGCTGTTGGTTCCTCACTTTGTAATGTGATATGTATAATTTAACTTTATTAGTCTCACCTGCACTCATCAGGGCCCTTCGTTGTGTAAATGATTCAGATCTGCAACAATACAGACTAAAACATAGTGTTACTGGTGTTTTTTAATTGTTATTGTTCGAGAGTAATTCATTTTGTCAATCTCTTTCTGGCAATTACACAATTTCTTACCATGAAAGAACCAACTGAGCTGAGCTGAGTTACACCGAATTAAACTGAAATGAGATGATCTGATGTAAAGTGAAGGAGGAAGAAATGTAAAAACCAGGCGAGAGAGAAGGACCAAATGGTCGAAGGGAAGATGGCGTATGAGAGCCGGAGTGTGTGTGTGTGTGTGTGTGTGTGCTAAATCAAGCTCAAAATGTGCACTTGTGTTCGTCACACTAAGCTGAGGAACTTCCAGCATCCTTACAAACATCTGACATCACAGATGGCTGAATGAAACAGCTGGTAAGCACACATGCACGCACACACACACACGCACGCACACACGCACGCACACACATACACTTCAGGAGGTCACGGCTGTCTCTTTGTATTAATTTGCCCGTAAATGCCAGTGCTGCTGAGGCAAGGAAAAGAAAAGAAAAAAAAAAAAACAGAAGAAGAGGGCAGTGAGTGGGGTAAGCTGCTCTTCTCATTACATTATGCTAATGAGAAACCAAACCATTTACATGAATTTCCTCACTAATCTGCAAAATGGGAATCTCCAACCTCAGTTCATTTAAAAGCTTGTGAGCCATCAGGTGTGTGCACTTGCCCCTGAGATGCACCCTTTTTTCCCACTTCTGTGCTCAGCTGACCAGAAAACAGAAGAGAGGAGAGATTAAATGTCTGCTGTTGCTGAAGGTGGGGGAGGGTTGGGTTTCATCCCTGAGTAAGGTCTTACAGGAATACTGTGTTACATCTATTTTCAGGACACACCGGCTCTTAGGGTTGTACTACATGCTCTAAGGTATCCAGTGAATGTGGGAAAGCAACATCGCTGACTGTCAAAAATCAAACACAAGGATGAGCAGTGATTTGTGGTCACCTGTTAAACTCTGCTAAATTAGCCTGTAAGCTAACAGCATGCACTTCTATGCATACTGATGACCATTAGTCCAGTCAGATTTAGGTACTAAGAATAATTAATTCAACTTGATTTATTATTAAAATTATTATTAAAGCAAAAGATAACATGAATCATTTAACACACATTAACTCAATAACGATAATGAACTTAAGAATAATTTATGAGCAACAGGAGTGAGCATGTTACTCCACTTGTAATTAAGTGTTTTCTTGACATTAGTGTTATAATCCGTTCTCAGATATGTTTTTAAATTTGGCATTTACACGTCAAAATTCTAAGGAACTCCTGAAGAGTGGGAAACTGCAGCTGCACTGCACTGTGAACATGCATCCGTTTCTTGACTTCATATACGACTGTTTAACTTTAGCAAACTGTGTGGGCAGCGGAACCAGCTCTAAATACGACACTGACATGTTGATCACAACACAGATCAATATTAATATTTAGTTGTGTTGCAGGCCACGTGATGAGTTCACCAGTTCTCTTGTTATGGTGGTGCAGAAACGGCAAATTAAATTAAACAAAACATTCCACATATGTTCACCTCTACTGCTGCTTACATTCTCATACTTTGCAATTTTGCAAACATATATTTTTGACCAGGCATTTCTTGTCGTGTGCAGATTTGTCACATTCATCGAGGCAATTACAGCAAAACAAAAATGTGAGAGGTGTCAGGCTCAGACTTGAAAAGGTGTAATTGTGGAGTTGTGTTTGTAGGACAAGATAAAAGATTTCCGCAAGCACGTTTTGCGATGAAATACTATCAAATAAAAACAGAAAATGATCAGTCATACCAATGCTGAAGTCATAGTGCTGTCATGTAACAGTGGTGGTGGTATCCATATTCAAATGGCAATCTGAATCATTAAAAGGCTGACACAGACCATTCAGTTACTTTTCTTTTATGTTTCTTTTTTTTTAATCTACCTTGAGTTTCTTTAGTGGCTGGAAGATGACAACAGCCATGACTTTCCCATTTCATTAAAAATGCCAGTGTGAGACGAGCCTCTTAAAAGCCCCCAAAGTGCAATTATCTGCAAATTAAATATGCTGTCATGCTATTATCACAACCATTTCCTTCTGCCTCGCTGGATCCCCATTCATAATTTAATCCTTTATGCACTTCCTGTGTTCTAGGTGTTTCCAGCACTCCTGGTGAGGTAGACAGAGAGAAACGTGCAGGAGACGTCCTGCAGTCAGAGG
Source organism: Toxotes lorentzi (assembly GCA_037833715.1). NCBI lineage: Eukaryota > Metazoa > Chordata > Actinopteri > Toxotidae > Toxotes > Toxotes lorentzi. The sequence continues at coordinate 19,431,088 of JBBMJY010000006.1, forward strand.
GATGAGCGGCTGGCCATGCTTGTGGGTCAATCATTGGTTAAAGTGGTTTTTCTTCTAGTTTTGTTTACATGTGGGTCAAGACTGAAGCCGGAGAAAAGTTTTTCATGAGACAAAAGTAAGAGAGCAAGAGGAAGAAAGAGGGAAATGGGTGTGTGTTCGTTTGTGAGACAGCGATTAGTGCACTGAATGTTTTACTCACTGACTTTCGTCAAAACAAAGTTCAAAAATGAAAATGGATGTTATGTAAGTGTCAGCATATGTAAGATCTACTGTGGATACATTTTTCAAACAAATATTTACAATATGCATGCATATATGCAACTCTATTTCACAGAAGTATAATAGCAACATTATAATTGAGGGTAAGTTTGGCTCTTTCATGTTTTGCAGAAGGACACAGTTCTCAACTTCACCGTCACAATTAAGTTTATTGAGGGACTTAAGTTTTTGTCCTGAGCCTCATCATATCAAGTACTGGATTCTGCTTCAGTGCTCTAATAAAATCAGGCCCTCTGTAACTGAAGCTCCAGGCTCTGTTTAGTTTAGTTTATTCCAGTTCCATATTTTTACACTAGTACTTTTACGTCCAGAAAAAAAACAGCAGCTCTATGATGTTTGCTCTTTCCGAACTTCCATATCAAACACACAAATCTCTATTTTGAAACAGATTCCAGGCTGTTTTTTGGGGGGTTTTTTTCTGATGAAGAGGAAATCTTCATCAGTAACAGTAATCATGCACAACATGCCACGATAGTGAGACAGTAACTTTCCACTGCATCCCACTTTGAACAAGTCCCGGCAGATTAAAGTGTGATTCTGAAGTTGAGAAGAGCAGAGGAGGATGAGGATGGCAGGTTGGAAAAAAAAACAAGAGGTTTGAATATTAAATTTGGCTTTTATCATATCATACTAGATACCTGTCTGATGTGTGAGATATTAAGCCTCTTTCAGTGACTGTCAAGTGTCAGAGTGAATTTTGGGCTGAGCGGAGAAAACACTGCGAGGCAGTTTGATCTCGACAAAGTGCAATTAGTGTCAAAACAGTGAAGAGAGGAAGGCAGATGGATTCTGCTGATCTGAGGATGATGACAGGGTGAGTCAGAGGGGGCAGTGTTACCTGTATGATTGAAACAGAGCAATTTAAACGTGTTTGTATGTGTGAGAGCTAATGGGAAGAGATAATGGCGATGGCCTCAACCCTCAGTTCCGGTGAAAGGTGATGTCAAAGCAGCCCATCGTTTGTCTGTTTGCAGGAACAGATCTGAGCAGGATGGAGGAGTGTCTGTGGGTCAAAGACTTCATTCAGTCACTGACTGCAAAGGATTTCCCCCATAATATTAAATATATTGATTTAGTTTAATTTCTTGTGTGTCTGTCCACTTACTTTTGAACCTCTGCAGTTTGGGCACTGTGTGTTAAAAGAGCTATATCTACTTCACAGTCATTTCTATGTTGATGTAAGCCTACTGAAATTATTTTATATATTTATTTATTTTAATTTAGAAGCACAGAGCATGAGGGTTTTATTATTTTCCTCCTTTGAACTTCTTTCCTTTCCTTTCCTTTCCTTTCCTTTCCTTTCCTTTCCTTTCCTTTCCTTTCCTTTCCTTTCCTTTCCTTTCCTTACCCTCCAGTTATTAGCTAAAGCACTGTCTGACTTTCATCTTGAATAATGTCAACTGGGATGAGTCACGGGGACGTTTCAGCAGAGACTACTCCCTATCCCATCATACACTGGGGCTGAGACAGGGGTGAAGTCATTGCTTATGGGATGTTGGACTACAGTAAATGGGTTAGAAACAATATCATATTATTCTGCTGAATCCAGCCATTAAAAGAGGATTAGGACCTACACATAAAATACAAACACATCTTGTACAAAAGTATATCAGTTTAAAGCATCTCTGACACGTTAAATGAAATACTAAGCCCTGTGCATCATTCACAGTGCATCAGCAGTAAAGATGTCACAGCCATAAGGGTTGCATAGCCATAATTCCTGTCTTACTGCCTGTATACCTCCACTCATATCCATGGAAATTTCATAGATGTGCATACATTTTGCTGCAGTAGGTGGTTTAATTCAATACAATTTGCATGCCCGCGTGCAAAGAATATTTCATCCTCCCACGCATATGCCCCCTGAGCTCATACTCAAAGGTAACACACACTCCTGTAGTGAATCTGCTGCAAAAGCTCTAACACTGAGTGTAATTAAAATACTGACACAAGTGACTGTGTGCCACTTCCAGTGCCTGGTAATTTTCATGTGAACTCACTGGCATGGCTCTCTGGTCCTCCTTAACAGGATGGAGTTGTCATTAATGTTATTTGTTGCACCCGTGTTGTTCCTGCTGTGAAAAATCTAAATATCTGCCGTGAAAAGTGTCTAAAACAGCTTAGGAAGACTAACAGGACTTCACCACACACCTAATTTCATTTAGACTGTGATGTATTTGCTAAGTTGAAAACTAAGAATTCAAAACAAGCACGTCAAATAACACCAAGCAACAGAATCAGATGATGAAGAGCGTGTGCAGAAGAGCAGAGCAGGTGACCGCCCCCACCTTTACTGTCAGGTGCTCAGCAGGTGACATGTGTGATATGCACCTTTTTATTTTCACAATCTGAAAAAAAGTTTCACCTCATTGCTGAGAGTCTGGGTGTAAAAAGTGACGACACTAAATACTCACCTCAGTCACCTCAAGCTCCCTCAGCTATTGAAGTTGCTCTTACAACAGCAAACCAACTTCAAAAAAGTGTCCATCTGACATTCTCACATCTGTATTTAAGTAACACGAGAACAGTGGTTCCCAAGCTGGGGGTCAGCACTCTGCCCAGGGGTCACAAAAATCAATGAGAGAGGTCATAAGTTGATTAATAGGATAAGAAAGTGGAAGAAAAACAAACTCATACTCTTTTTCAACCTTTGCTTTTAGTCCTAGTGGAGTGTCAGATGGTCTTACCTCTGCTTCATCTCCAAAACATATTCGGTTAAAACAATCAGAGGAGGGAAAATCTTTTTTTTTTTTCACCTCTCACTGACATGTGCGAAGTGGAGGGATTCCAGGTAGAAACTGCTTTATTTTAGGGGGTCAGAGGAAGTTGAGAGGAAGTGGAGCTTTCCTGGTACGAGGCTCAAAATGGCTGCTGTGAGAACAAAGTCAGGAGGGCCTGTGGCTTTTGTTCCATATGGAGTGAGGAGGGCTTAGTCATGTGACTTCCATGTGTCCAGAGCTGCAGTGCTGCAACAAATGAGGTCAGCCTCCAGGTATGGGCTTGAACAGCAGGCAGTGCCTCGGGACGAGCGCTGCTTTACACACACACACACACACAGGCATGCAATGAAAACACAGTCTCACACACATCCAGCCATGTAGAAAGGCTTGCGCTGTGTGCTCTCGCTCTCACAGACACACACAGATGCACACACAAACACAAACGTGTGTCTGGTCCCAGCGGAGATGAAGTGATGCAAAATGACATCAGTCGCTCCTGTTTCTGCATGTGACTCATTACAGTGGCCACTAAAGGCTGACCATTATCACTGCTGAGCGTCAGCAAACAGGCCAGGTTATCACCACACATCACCCGAACTGGACGTGGGTCCACTGATCACCGGCGCGATGTGACGAGGTTGATGGCCACTGCACAGGAAATTAACGTTGTGCAAGAGAGACGAGGGGGTGTGGCTGTTACTTTATCATTCGGAGTGAGGTGCTGATTCATGTGGAAGGTGAACAGTGTGTGTTTGTTGTTGTATGTTGATGTTGGAGCATTTGAGTGTCTGTCTGAGCAGGTACATTAGGGAGCAGAAGTGATTTGTATCTTTAAAGCTGCATTAATGTATTTTTTGCCACTTGGGGGCAGAAAAAAAAACCTGCAAAACAAGCAGTCAGATAAACAGCCACACATATCAGCAGCTTGAAAAGTTCATGTTGTCACGTTCACATTGCTAAACATTTGTCTATTTACACATCCAGTGGTCACGGAGCAGTGGATTAGCATTAGTCGTATTTCTGCCAAACCAATGAATTTCTGTCACGTATTCCCTCTCCTTTAAGCTCTCCTTTTAGCTTACCTCTCCTTTGTTCACAAGCTCTTGATGAAATTATTTGAGTATCTGGCTCTTCAGCTGCGAGGACCTGACCTGTGCTCATCAGCTGGTGGCTAACTAAAGTCAGCAGTTTGGTACCGTGCACGTTGTTTACAGTGAGTTTATTCTGCTTTCACATCATTTCGATGGAATAGGAAAACCCTTCCTGATGCTCTCACACATTATTAAAAGATGGTTACCTCTGGTGCTGGCCTTGAATCAAACCTGAGGAGTGGAAACTTTCATTTATAAATGAGCTTTTTTTATGTATTAGATGATAGGTAGTGTTTTTCAAACACAAAAATGAGACACAAGCAGTATAGTTCATTTTTAATTAGCTCAATTTACTGTACATTTATTTACATGAATGTAAAATAATGAGACATAAAAGCTATTGTTCTGCAGAGTTGAGTGTGCACCACACACTCAACTCTGTGATTTCCACATTCAAATTAAATGTTTAATTCAAGTATATTGTTTATTGCAGGTTTAAATTAGTAGTTGTAGTTAGTTTTTAATTCAAAGAAACCATATGTCTCCACTTGGTGTTTGTTCATTTGAATAAGCTAATACACATGTCAAGATACTGTGGAGTCCACCTGATCACTTTACCTATTACCTGCTTTCCTGTTGTGTTTAGTCTGTTATCATGTAGACAAGCAGAATAACACTACCACACAAACACACACACGCACACACACACACACCTGTGAGAGTGGTCAGCCAGCTGACCCTTGATTTACCTGTTAAAGCCCAAACACCCCTCCAGACTTTGTCCTGTCAAACACAGGCAAACTCTTATCTCAGGTAACAGGATGCAACTGACGCTCAGCTCAAACTGTCTCAATCAATGAGTGATCAATAAAAAGTGCTTTCTGTGATTGGAAACCCAATAATCAAGCTTTTAAAGTGCCCGAGGTCGTCTTTATCATAATAGACAGATTAATGAGTCACAGCCATATCTTTGAGTAAAGACATTAAAAAAAGGCCCGGTTAAAACTGAGCTGAGACTTCAAAACGAACCCTTTAATTAACCTTGTCATAAAGTAAACATTTCCCTGAAGATAGTTTCCTTTATTCCAGGTTCATGCCCTTCTCTTCATTCATAATGTCACGCAGAAACACAACCGTTACAGCATTTCATTAACGGGGACAGAGAGAGAGAGAGACAATGAATAATCCCCCTCTCTCCTCCTGCCTTATAAAGCCAACTTGAGGACTCGCCATTATCAGTTCCCCAGCCACTCATCCAGACAAGTGATTTGTACCTGCATTACTCATCCTGACACAAAATTACATTATTCATCTTTCGGCCACAGAGCCCCTCTATGGCTCTGAACTAGAGCAGCAGAGCTGAAGTTAATTGATTTGTTCGGAGGAAATGTTACATGTTTGGGCTGATTAACATATCAGAGTCAGAGTATAGCTCTGTTTCGTTGTCCTCACTTTTCACTCAAAAGCTTCCGCTAACCTTCGCATCACCTGACACACGCTGAAACAAAACACTGAGGAGGGGACCAACGGACATTTAGCCTGAGAGGACAGCTCCGCTTCAAAGGCCAAATCTATTAGGACCAATACATCCACATTAGAATGAAAAGAAGTATCGCATTAGAGTTGAAAAGGTCTCTGTGAGTTGTGGCATCAAAGGCACCACGGTACTTTTATTACAGTTTTAACACTAGTTTTATTTGTGTTTAACGTTGGCATTTATAAAAAAGCTATAACATGTTTAAGCTGCACCTTAAAAATTGGTCTCGTATATCTGGAAATTTTAAAATTTAACAGTAGACAATAGTGAGACAAAAAAAATCAACATGAGTAACTTGAAAAAGAAAAAACAAATGATAAAAAACTAAATAGCCTGTTTGTCTAAAAAGTCTCCTGGAGCCCTAAATATATATATTTATATAAATTTCACATGCACAGTTTCCCAAACTAATTATAAAATAGAAAATAGCATTCATAAACACCTCACTGCAGCTACTGTGATCCTGTCCTTAAACAGTTGAATTAAGGCACTAACACTTTAGGGTTAAATTTCTTGTATAGCTGAGTCAGATACAGAGCTTCACTCTTAAAGGTAGAACCCCTACCTGACGGATGACAAAAGAATCTCATGACGTAGGAATAAAGAGGCATTTAGCCTGAGGGTACAGCTGCTCTTCAAAGAACAATACTCACATTCTATTCACTGATTTTCCAGCAGAAATACAAATGAATTTACTAAAGAGAAAGAGGAAGAAAAGCCCAGAAGCCCTCTGAGCCCAATATTCACGTCAATACCAAATTAGCATTGAATAATGGCATCCATTTCCTCATTCACTTCACAGGCAGCATGACAGCAATCGCCTGTGGAGATGTTGTGATGTAGCAGAGCACGACCCCCCCCGCCCCTCCCCCAGATAGGTGAGGACTCTATAGCCCCTTCATATCCTACCAGTGGGAGATTCAATTAAAGCATTACAGTTGTGTTTCAGGGGGGTTGGTTTGATTTTGGGGGGTGTGGGGAGTGGTTCAAACTGATGGACCGATCAGCTTTTTATCAAAATGATACGTGTTTGTTGTGGATGCAGAGGAAATGCTGTAGGGCACAAAACCTTCCAGCCCCGCTGAAAGTACTTATATTATTACTGCTACTAACAATTATCATTGGGATCAGTTTATATATGAATTATTCCATCCACATTAGATTCTGGGGCTATGTGGTTAATCAGTTTATGTTTGTTGTGGAACAAGAGTAAGAATGAATGTGAAAATGGCTTTAATGCTGATTAATCTTTACACTTCATTTAGAACTGCACTTCCATAAAGTTGGGGGACTCACAGAAGACAGATTAAAGGAAGAATGATAAAAATGGAAAAGGTGGGGGCTCAGACACCCAGAGTTTTGGCTTCTATATAGGTCTAGAGCTAAAAACACTGGATCCTACACTTCCCATAATGCAACTTGTGTCTTTCATTAGACAATCCCTGTCTGGTAAACGCCCTCACCTTTCGATCCCAACAGTTTGTAATGCAGGCCAGATGAAATCATCAGCGTGACACTATTCAGCTGTACTCACAGGCCGACTGGTTCTTCCCATGACAAGTAGGCTAAACTGAATTTGTGCACATGTGCAACATGTGCAAAGTTGTTGGAGTGTCTCTGTAAGGCAGGAATCCAGACCTTCATGCTCCCACAGAATACTTAGAGCTCAACACTACAATACGATTGGCTGCTGCTTGATTGGCCAGTTAAGTCCCAATTGATCCAGCCTGCATAATAAAGACAGCACAGTTCTTGGCACATGTGAAGAATTTCACACAGGGAAATATGTTTTGAAATTACCTTCAATCCAGCAGGAATTTTCCATTTAATGGTGCAGTAATAAAACAAATGCACTCCCATGTTTAAATATTTAACTCAATACAAGCATGCTGCTGTGTGGTCTTGTCATACAGTGTAGAAAATGTTTTACTTGGAGAACTTTAAGGTTAAGACCTTAAACTACTAAACTGCACCAACAATGAAGCGTTTCTCTCCATGTTTCCCTCACGTTTAAAATCTGCACAATCCAATCCAAGCTCATTCATGTTGTCACTGTTGTGTCAGGCAGCTGAATGCAGCACACCAACTTCTGAACAATGCATATAATCTCAAGCTTTCTGTCCCCCCGTTAATCCTCAGCAGTCTAATTTCACCCCTCCCTGCCGTCGTCCACACAGTGCAGAGAAGGCTTGTAGGCTGTGAGGGACTCTCAGCAGCACCTGGTGTGTCTGAGCTGGAAACTTGATCGTCGGCAGGTACAAGAATAGCTCGACAGGAGCGTAAAGGCCACTCCTCTGACCTGCTGTGAACTGTCATTGAACTTCTGTCCCCACTGAGGACAAAGCATGGCTTTCTGTATGTGTGAGCGTGTATTTATGAACTCAGGTTTTCTTAACTCGCTGCTCGAAAGGCCTTTTGAGAAGTTCGATAACTGATTGTTTTCCTTTAAAGGTGTCACATGTTACGTTTTAACACCAATAAATCATCAACTAGTCAATTCAGAGATAAAGGTACTGTTTACTATAATTAAGAACAATTTTGAGATACTTGTACTTAACTGGAGTGTTTCTCTTTTGTGAAACTTCCTACTATAGTTCTAAGGCACCACGTTTCAGAGAGCAGTAGTGCACTGTTATAATAATTTGAACAAAATACTGAGCATTGTCAAAGATTAAACCAGCGGTGTGCAACCATTTTGTCTTATGACTTCATCACATGTCAAGTTTTTGGCACTTCCAAAATGTGATTTTCCAATTACCGATTCGAGGTCAGGTTTGAGGCCTAAATTAGTGCAATTATTTGAATTTTACACACACAAAATGTAAAATGTTCTTTCGAGCCCTCATTAATCATCTCATGACCCCTGAGGTTTATCTTGTGACCCTTTGGGGGGTGGGAGGGTTAAAAGTAGCTCCACCTTAAACAGCTACAACAATAAAATGCTTCATTGGTAATAACAAATAATTAAGTCATAAAGCAAAATATCCTTGAATATTTTAACGTTTCATACTTTAAGTACATTTGCTTAAGTGGGATTCTGAATGTACTATTTTTTATTAGAGCTGATGTACTAGTCCCTTTACCTAAGTAAAGGATCTGAAAGCGTCCTGCACCATCTCTTATCTCATGACACGTCTCCCTTCAGCTCTTCTCTCTAGTCACATTTCCTATATTTTTCATTTTTTGTGCACTGAGGAGGAGCAGGGACCGTGAGAGTCCCTGCCCGACCCTCAGCGAGCTGTGTAACCGCCACACACCCATGTACGGCCAGTAGGAGGGGCCATGTGCTGAGGTGTTTGAGAAGGTGATACCGTAAAAGCGGCCAGTGTGTCGCAAACCAGGTGTTTCTGCGGGGGGAAGGTGATGTCGTAAAGCGGACAGGGGAAGGGAGGGGTGAGAAGGGTGAGGAGGGAGGAGGAAGGAGAGACAGGAGAGGGGGTGGGGGGGGGGAGGTGACTCGCGAGCGGCTGCGTTTCAGACTCAGCGAGAGGATCATGGCGGATGGCCCCAGGTGTAAGCGCAGAAAACAGGCGAACCCGAAGAGGAGCAGCGGTAAGTCCAAAGTCCTCCGTAACCGCCGCCGAGCGACCCAGGCGGGCTGCCGGCGAGCTTTTCACTCGGTAAACTCCTCCTGGAGACTTTTTGGGGGTGAGTTGGAGCACGTTTCGGCGAGTTTTAGGAGTATTAGTGTGTTCATATCCCAGAGTGTTGCTGTACCGTTATACCTGGCTGGCTTCTCTCTCCGCCTAGCGGTGCATGGGGCCGCCTGACAGAGTGAACCGTTATCCGTCCGTTATAATAACCCGAGGAGCGCCTCATACTTGTCTGTCTTTTATTTTAATCCTTTACTTTTCCACACTTTTCCCCTCTTTGTTTCTTCCACTTTTCTGCCACTTCCCCACCCACAGCAACACTTGGCGGCAGGTTGCGGGGCTTTCGCATAACAACGTGGCCCGTTGAGCGCAGTTTGTAGTGTATGAAATTTTCAGGGCGAGGTTGTTGCGGGATTAGTTTCATGCTAACTTGCGGCTCACTCGGCCCCGGACGATTCGGTTTCTCGCTCCGGTTCAAAACAATTCAACTTGGGCTGTTCGTCTTGACGCCCGGACGGAAAATCGTGCTGTTGCGGCGAATGCATTGGATTTTTTGCATGGGCTTTGGTCGGGTTCACCACTGCTCCGGTGATGGCAAAGGGATGGGATGTTTATTTTATCTCCACTTCACCCCTCCCTGCTACAACTGCAACACCACATGTTCGCTTAGTTAAGGTAAGAGTGGAAATTATATATCGCTGATTCTCCAAAACTACATGTGGCAATTTTATTCTCATGCTCGCGTTCATTTCCTTACTCTCCGCACCAGTTTAACTTTATAAATCCAGCGTTTTTTTTTGTCATTCGTGTGGTTTTTTTTCTGTTGATTGTCCTACATTTTGCTTCTATTGCACATTTTCCACTGTTGCTTTTTTTGCACCTGTAAAATCGGTTTTGTGAACAGTTTGAAATGCTGGAAATAAGTGGTGTTTTTGGCGTGATAAGTCGATACATGGACTTATAGCACGTCTTCGGTTGTGCATGTCTTTTTCTCTGTCTTACTTAGTGGCATACTTTGGTGGGAAAGCTGTAATAATCCGTTAAGATCACCTACAGGGAGTTTATTAATATCATAAACAGGATCTCTGAGTGGGTGTATGTGGGCTGGGACGGTTTTCCACTCAATAAGAGTATTTTTGAATCTACTTGTTATGAAGTAATGAATATAAAAATAGATTTTCAAACGCAGGCTGGTGTAATAACTTTAAATGCGGACAGCCCTTTGGAACCAGAGTCCCTCATTGGACGGTTTCTTACCTGTACTCCCCCCCTCTAACGTCGTATCAGCCAATAAAAGTAAACCCATAAATATATATATAGATATTATATATATATATAATTTTTGGGACCCGGTTATGAGGCATGATGTATGTGAGCCGAGGGGCTGGAAAGGACCTTCTTTTTTTCTCCTGCTGACGACACGACGGTGACTCTGTACGTCCGTACAGGAGCCATCATCATCATCATCATCACCATCACCATCATCATGTTTACCTGAACGCGGATAACGGGGCTGACAAATGGCCTGGAAATAAACACAAATAACACCTGCGGCTCTCGACCGTGAACGGAACAGGATCTGCTCGCCGTTTCCTAAAGGCTCTGTGTCTCGTGAGGAGCCAGGAAAACCGCTCCAAATGTCAACTTGTGCAGGTAGAATTTATTATTATTCTTATTTTTTTGTAGTTTTCACCGTGTACCGTGCCTGCTTCGCACGGATGCTCGCCTCCCTTCATTCTCGCGGGATTTATCTCATCGACACGCATTTCTGACCCACTTGTGCATGTCTTATCTCTCCTTTTATGTATTTTTTTGTGGATTGGTGGGCTCGTTTGGTCGACTGCACCGTGCAGCTCGGTGTGTGTGTGTGTGTGTGTGTGTGTACGTGTGTTGTGTCCAGGAAAACGAGCAGTGCATAAAGTGCTTATTCCTCTGTTATTCCACACCGTTTGCAATAACAGCGCTTATAGGGGGCTCACCGTCAAGCCTTTCGTTTCCATCTATTGTGTTGCGGTAATTCGTTATACAATTTCCTGAGCGGTGTGCGGAAGGGAATGGCGGTCAGTACCATTACTGCAGTGAAGGCGGGGTTGCTGCTTTTTTCTGGACCGGAGACAGCCAGGTACGCAAGGTGATGCAACACCTATGAAGGTGTATTTTAACCGATTTTCCCGTGATACTCGCGCCGCTTAAGACACAAGCGCGTGATGGGAATATTCCCGAGCGTCTCGTTTCGTTTAATTTCTAAGGATATCACGTTTGATGAGATTATAATGTGAAAGGAGCGCGTCCTGGTCCGTGTGTCGCTGATGTGCGCGCCGCTTTGATCAGCTGCAAGTGGAACTCATCTGCCTCTCGTTTTTGTTTCATTTTCAACCTGACTCACTTCAAACGTGCATTGCTTTTGTCTTAGTTTTCATCCACATGGCACAAAACTGCTCGTTCACAACCTGTTCACCTCTTTGAATTTCAAAAGAGCTGATCTGCCAAGTATTAGCCTGTGCTAATGTACCATGACCTCCTGTCACCACCATGATGAGGCTGCTGATACCATCCACTGTACTGTCACACAAGCTTTCATTTCAGCTTTAAAACAGCTCATATTCTCACATTAGTTGATATATCTATACTTTATGTTCATTAACTCATTAACATTTATGCAAAGCTAAAGGGGCCATATATTAGAAAGTGAGTAAACAGACCTTAGATGGACTTTTTATTACATCCCATCTCAGGCCTTTTCTGATAACAGCTGATAATCCTCAGGTGACCATAGACGCATTTTCACATTTTAATGCCTTTAGTGATTATGGAGCCTCTGAACATTTATTTATTTACCCGTTAATCTACAAATTATTTTCTCAGTACATTTATGCTAGTGATTCTTTCTATAAAATGTCAGATAATGTGGAAAAATACCCATTATACTTCTCCAGGGCCCAAGACAGCTCATTCAGATTTCTTGTTTTGATATTCAGTTCACTCATTTTTATACATAACAAAGAAAAAAAAAGCACCACATCCTCACACCTGAGAAGCTAGGACCAGATAAAGTTCTTTTATTATTGCTTGGAAAAGGACTCAAAACAATTGATCACATTATGGATGACAATCTGAGAACATTATAAGGTAAAGGGTTAGTCCTCAAATCACAGCACATTGTTGACTGGCATCTATATCAAGACATACTCTCAGCTGTAGTGTACATGGGTGCTCACCATCTCACCACTCTCTCTCAAAATTGGCTTTCAGTTTTTTTCCTTTTGTGGTTTAGGCTTTAATTATGCTTTAACTGAACCAGAACTGTTAACAAAATCATTAGTAGATCGTTATCAGATGGATTAGGTAATCTGTCATCCTTTCTAGTTAGAGGCAGAGTTTGGGGGTTGAAGACAAATCTACTCCCACGTAATTTAAGTAATTTAAGATAAACAGTGTCCTCGCTCGTTGCTGTAATTCCTTCTCTGGTGTTTAAACTACTTAGGAACACATGAAAGAAAAAGCTGGATGTGAGCAACAGCTCAGACTTTGATTTGTCCTTGAATATTTTTTTTATATGTGAGCATCACTAGCGGTCAGGTGTTGACATCCATCTCTTCATACCCATTCATTTCCTGTAGTTATGAGCCTATTCATGATGAGCCACATTGTAGTTTGCTTGAAAGAGGCCTGATACTCGCATATTTTCTGGTGTCCCTGTACTGTGCAACACAGAGTTCTTAATAGTTAGTTAATATAGATAGGTGACAGTCAGCTGGCCTTGCTCTTCTTCTGTATAGAGATTACCTGTGAGGCAGCAAATATAAACACGCCAGTATAACTGCCTATGAAATGAGTGACTTCTTTCTATGGGCCTGCAAAGACACCCAGAAACTTTCAGTTCTCCATTACTGCTCTTGCCTAAATTAAATGTCTGCCGCACATTAAAATGTGCATCACAGTGAGTAGCACCACAGTACATCAGACAGTTATTCCTGTGTTTTTAAAGTGACCATATACAGACATCCATGTACATAAAGAAAGAGCAGAGGAGAAATATGAAGCTGTTTTTGTTTTTATCCACGTCTAACTTCAGCCTTAATGATCTCGTTCTGCTCCACCACATGCTAAGTGTCTGCAGTTTCTACTGTAAATGGCAGGTGTTGGCCCTCCACGCACACTGCCTGTTGCTGCTGCCGCTCTGGTCACGGCTTCGTCATCTAGCACCTTTCCTCTTGCTTTTAAGTGCTCCATGTTTGTGTGTGCACTCTCAGCTGGGCTGCAATCTAACACTGCAATTTAGGGACTACAGGATTGCGGCCTGGTGTTAACATACCTTGACAGGATAAACACAGCGGCCTACTCTCAGCCTTGGACTGCTCGTACGTAGAAAATAGCCAGGGTTCGGCCTTTAGCAGTGCCTGTCTGCCTGTCCTGCAGTGGTTTTTGGAGAAATGCTACCTAGAGTGGGTGGTGAGGTGGGGTTTTTTTGTGTAGGTTCCCTGTTTTAGTCCCAGTTAAGTTTGTGGAGTGGATGCCACGCTGAAATGTTGTTTATTTTCATACTTCATAATAATGCCCAGGCCTGAGCTTGTTTCAATGACAGAATTACATTTAGTTAGTTATTCTTTGTTCAGCTTGCTGTTGTTTGATGTGTAGATGAGCAGCGTTTTCTCTGTGTGGCTCTTTTGTAAAAACTACAGCCTCTTTGACTGATCTTATTTCTTCAGGTCACTGCTGTATCACTGTGTTAGACTATATTCTGTTAGCCAGTGTTTCCGCTCCATGACGTGCTGTGGCATGGCTCAAAAACTTCGTACTAGGCCTCCTGCTATCACACTCTGTTGAAGGAAAAATAGGGGTTAATATGAAAGCTGTCACACGTTTTCTAGGCCTCTTTTGTCTTTATGTGTAAATGGAGCATTTTCTTGAAGTCACCCTAAGGTGTCCTACCTCTGAGTTAATACTGAGCATTTTTTTGTAGCTAATATTCCTTGCCATAGGCAGGATTCATCGTGTTACACTCATCTGAATAGGCTCATATATAATAATAGATGTTATAATATTGTTTAATTGTAATTAGTCCAGCCAAATCCAACCAGTTATTGTTGCCTTACCCTCACTCTATCTGCATATGCTGTAGCCCAAACTACTGTCAGTTTTATTATTTGAGTCTAATGTGAGCATTTCCGCACGCGCTTACCTTTGTTGTTAGTGAGAGTGGCGTCAGAGGGAAATGGCCCTGAGTGGTATTAGAAGTGTTTGTGGTCAACAGTAGCTGTTAATTGATCCATGACCACTGGTCATTCATGTTACTTTCTCCTTGTGCTGAGTAGGCTGGGGCTTTGTGTGTGTGTGTGTGTGTGCGTGTGTGTGTGTGTGCTGTTTCCCTTGCACAAATGGGCCTGCGGAATGACAAAGCGCTACAGGATGTCTTTAGCCAGTCAGCATTAAACCCTCCCATTGCCTTTTATGGTTCAGAGGGGGAGGTGCGTCAGGGCTACTGATGCTGCCGCTGTGACTAATTAAGTAGTGTGTGTGTATGTGTTTGTGTGTATGCGTGACAGCTTTAGCATCAAGGTGGGAAACTGCTACTTTCCTCCAGGCTTTGCATAACAACACAGTCCTGCTTGTTTGGATTTACATGCATTAACGTGGTGCCTGTGAGGGTAAATCATCCCGCTGATGCTGTTGCGTTTCAATTAGGTGACGTCAGCTGACAAAGGCACCTTGACAGATGAGACATGGAAAGTTAAGGCAGATGACTCAGTACAGCCAGACATTAAAACGTACCAGATTTAAACCGTTTCTTTTTTTGCATTCATGTGAGGTTATCAAAAAAATAAAGAAGTCGGATCCTAGTGATGATGATAACAAAAGTATAAAGCAAACACAGAAGATATACTTCATTAGAATGAGATGGGAGAACAGAATATAGCATGGTGGATATAAATAGTAATGTATGTGTCACACCTCATTTCCATCCTGTGAAAACCTCAAACCTCCATGATATCAACTGTGGTATTTTTGAGTTTATCTGAAGGTTTCATAAGATGTGAGTGTTTGTCTCTATAGAAACATATTGACAGGCTATGACATGGCAACATTGATGTACATTGTACATTAGCAGATGTGTGTTTTGGAAAGTTGCAGATGTGATCGTTTCACTCACTCGTTCAAACAAAGCATCAACAATCAGCATCAGTCCATATATTCAGTAAGTTGGCTCAATCAAAGGACACATGACTAAAAACATGAACTGGCACAGACATGCTTGTTGTCATGCAGGTGTGATTTTCCCCTACAACTCATCTATTTTTAGTGGAGGTGGAAGGGAAATTGGTACACTACCCTCTGATTTAATACAAAACTGAGTACAACTAATTGTGACATTTAGGCTGCACTGCGTGGAGAAGTCTAAATAATTTTGAAACTTGTATGGCAACATGACCTTTGAAACTCAAAACTATACGTTTTCCATATCTACATTGTTGACAGCACCCAGTTCTCCTCACAGAGGTCAGAGGTCTATAGAGCAGCCCTGGAGCTGTGTTACACCACAGAGCAGAGAAGAGCTACATGTGCTCAGAAGATCTGTGACAGTGAGCAGTAGGATAGTGGATGCACTATAGGGTTTTAGTGTTCAGCACAAAAACATACAGGGAAAATCGACCATGCATAACGTTTCTGTATCAGATTCTTATAAAATGCTGTGTGCTTGCACTGCACCAGTGTCACTTTAAAACAACCTGTTTGGATTCATTCAAACATCTTTCTTTTACAGATTTACTAATTAGTTTAGGGCTAAATGACACTTCAGTTATATTACGTTTGCAAGACTATAGCTGCTGTAAAGACATACAGGACTGGTGGATCTTGAAGACAAATAAATTTACTGTAGCTGGCATGATGATCCATTTACTTATTCTGTGTCAAGGCCACAAAAATGGGTCCTGTCACAGATTCAGAACTCCAATAAAACCAACATATTCACAATAGCGCCAATGCACAGAGGAGAGCTTTATCTGCATGGCTTTTAATGTTGGTCAGCATACTCAGTCTTCAAGATAACCTCATGTCTTTCTGGATAAATAGAAAAAACACTGTGGCCCATCTGATGCTGTAACTTAATGAAAGACATCCAAAGTTTAAAGCTGCTGTGCTGTTATAAAAATAACGTGGGACAGACGCCATGCTAAGAATGAGGAGCTCAGACGAGTGGTAGAAAAGATCCATTTTCTGTACAGTGTGTCGTCTTAAATCAAAATAAGATTATATTAAAGCCAAATCCTGCTCTAAACTTACAATGCCGTTTAAAATTGATGTTATGAAGACAAGTTTGCTCACTGCCACCTACGCTCAAAACAAAACCAAATGTGGAACCAGAACTGAAATTTACCTCCAGCGCCACTGGTGCATAAAATCTCAGAGGAACTGCCAAACTCGTATCAGCACCTTCTTTTCTTAAAGGTGGCCTAACCCATTTCCACAAGTAACCTGCTTTACCCATGCCTTTCATCATTCTCATTCAACCACCTGAATATTCATGGATTCAAGAGGCTCCCCTAGCAGCTAACAGCTAAAACTTTAATCTACACTGTTCTGCTAAGCAGAGCTGAGCTGCGAAAGACATCCTGTGGTGAAGGGACCCAGTTTATTCTGGTTAGTGCTGCTGACCAGCATCCCACCTCAAATAATGCATGACCGTGTTAGTGTGTTGAAATTTCCCTAGAAAAGTGCATTTGTGCAGTTTCATGTGTGTTAGTCTATCTCGGTTTATATTTGTGAGTTTGTGTGGCTTGTGTGTGCACGCAAGCCAGTATGTGTCAAAAGAAAGAGTCCCATTGAAAGTCCTGTGTGTGGGAGAGGGGGAGCACTCTTTCACACTCAGCTGGTGGGAAACTCCTCTCCTCTTCTTTGGTGGTGCTACAATTTGCATATTCTGCCATCCTCCATTCTCTTTTTTCTCCTGCCACCTGAGAAGCAGAACAGAGGCTGGCGCCTCCTCGAGCTCAGAGGAAATCAGTGAAAACGCAGCCGAAACCTGCTGCCTGCCTTCAGGCACAACGCTGAGGCACAGCTGAGGGTGCTGTGCAGTAGAGACTAAGTCGAGCCGTAATCCTGTGAATGTTGGTAATTGAAGAGGAATGCCGCTTGCCTGTGATAGGCTACTCGCTTTGATTTGCTTCCATTTAAAATTGGGACACATCTCAAAGGTAAACCAAAAAGAAACAGGGGCAGGAATGTTGAAACAAAACAGAATGTGGAGCTGAGAGGAGAGATGTGCAATAATCAGCAGGTTAAATGAAACAAAACAGTGAAACAGTATAAAGTTAAACCCCAGTGTACAGTAGATTATGACCTCTGTCTGTCCCTGTATTAAAATATTGTTCTTCACCTGAGTAGTAAACTAACTGATTATATTTTTAGATTTTGTACTATCAGCCAATCAAAATCAGCAATCTGAAGACATGACCTCAAGGTTTAGGAAATCGAGACGGACATTTTATAGACTTTTGATCAGTCAATGGAGAAAATAATTGTCAGATTAATTGATAATGGAAATGGTCATTAGTTGCAGCCCTCTAAGCAAAGGTTCTTAAAACTAGTAATATCTAAATTTGGGTAACAGATAATTCTGCTTGGTGATTCACTTTTCAAGTTTAACGACTTGTTGGAAATAATCATTATAATTACTGATCCTTTTGCTTGGTTTAAGAAGGATAAGCTTTTAAAGCCAAATTCTGTAGACTTGGTTTCTTTAGTCTGTGGAAGCTTTATTTTTATTTTATTTTATTTTTACCTCAGATGGAACTGTACACTTTATAAAGTAATGGAAAATATGTCTGTAGGCGCACACTATGGCTTATCCCTTTTGAACTTTTACCATGCTCAAATGCTTTTTCACAGGAACCAGGTTATTTTCATAGGAACATTATTTATTACAGTAACTCAAGAACCACAGTGAGTATTTTTATTCTGATTTCATATTTTATTACTTTTGCAAACCAAAGCTATATGAAGCCACTACCCATACCAAAGAATTCTTTGAAGAGTCAGACTTCTTTGTGTTTGAATAAAGCTTAAAAAAAAAAGTAAAAGGTAAAATCTACAGTAGGAGCACGGGAAGCAACCTCCCAGCAGCCCCACTGGTCTCAGGAGACATAAATCATGAGCGGTGGACAGGTGGGTTAGAAGGGGCCTGGACTCACTAAAGACACCCCAGAGACCTCAGAGTGTACAGCAGCAGCAGGACAGGTGGGAGTGGAATAGAGAATTAGATTAGAAGCACAGTAGAGTGATTTATTTCTCGTCTTTTACGCTGGAGCTGGCTTTTCATTTGAGTCCGTTTTGCTTCAGATGTGTGTATCAAATGACAGGAGTCACACAGAAATGGCAGAATTTGAAATGTCTTAAGAAATATTTTCATGCTTGCTTGGGACAGACAATAAAACGGGCCTGAAACTTTGTGTGCCGAATAAAGAGGCATAATCACTTCACTGATCAAAAACTAGTTGGCTATAAAACTGTATCAGTATACCTACCAGAAAAGTCTGTTACTGTTCACACATACGCAGCTGAGTAGGGATGTGCAGGCTCCCTGTGGCCTCTCATGATCCTGAAGCTTGTTGGCGTGTTTAGCATTGAGTTGGTAATCTACATACTCAACTCTGATTTGGCAACTATTTTCTCCTGTAGTACACTGGTGCATCATGAAGTATTTCATGTCTGGAGTGTTTCCATGCTGTGTTTTGAACCGCAACATGAAATCACAACACTTCAACACAAAACACTTCCTAGAATGCATTGAACGTGTCCACCTGTTTGCTCATCATGATACGACTGTAAATGGTACATCACTATACCGTGGTTCTGTTTATGATCTGTTTTATTTTTGGATGAACATCGAGCTGCTATCTCTCTGTTTTTTCTCTCGCCACGCAGGATGGATGGTGAGTGAACATGTTGAAATGGAACAGAGGATTTGATTAGAAGCTGAGTAGAGATGTGCAATGTGGATTCTCTCTTTGTCTGTCCTCCATCCTGTGTCCTGTGGGCTTGATGTTCAGTGCGTGGAGCCACAGGGATGATATATGACACTTGTAAAAGTGAACACCGGGAGGAAGAAGGGAGAGGAGGCGGAAGACACCTCTTGCTTGCAAACAAAGTATGCAGGTCTATTCAAACCCCTTAATAAACTGTCAGTGTAGATTTAGATTTATTTCTTGATGCAGGAGAACATTAGGAGGTGTCCTTTTTTAAATCATGGAAGCAAATTCACAGTCGAGTGAAAGAGAGAGCTGGAGAGGCTCAAAGAAAGGGAGTGTTATTGAATTACAGGTGATGGTTGCTAATTGGGCCCTCCAGAGGTTGTGTATGTGTGTGTTTCATGCGAGTATGTGTGTCTGGCTCTAGGGATCCTGAGTTGATGAAGCTGTTAGGGTAAAGTGCGGGGCCCCAGTGTGCTCCCTGAGTGCTGTGTTTTAGAGGCTGTCCTGTCCCTGCGGAGGAGCGCTAATGGAGGCCACCCAGCCCTGATGAATTACACCCAGACTGGATGGATGGAGGGACCACGGAGCCGGGGGTGACGCTGCTGTAATTGAGGCGGCTGCTAGGTGAGAAGAGTGCTCGGTTTTTGATGAGCTGGAGGCACGAAGCAACACGTTTACACCAGAGCTGTGACAATAACTGCATTACCACCCCACCGCGTTTCTTGGCAAGGTGTCAGCAGGACCTGAAAGTCACACTGCAAAAGCTTTTTATCTGAACACGTTATTCTACTATCACTGATCCATGTGACACAACAGTGACTCAGGCTATAGCCAGTCCCCTAAAAATGTGATGTTTGATGTTAGTTTTCTGGGAACACCCTCTGTTGTAGAAGAAGCAAGGTCTTTTATGTTTACTGTCAAAGCAGTGACAGCTTGTTTGTAATAACTAGAAGAACTGGGATCTAACATGAGTAGTACTAACCAGTAGTGCTGAAACGATTAGGGAATTGACAGATTATTAATTAAGAATAGAATTTTAATCATTTAAGTTATTTATAAAGCAAAAATGCCAGATATTCACTGACTGACACTTCTCAAATGTAAAGATTTAGGTGTTTATCTAACTTCGGCATCATCTGGGTCTCTCACAATTTCTGAACTTGATTAGCTTGTCATTGCTTCACTGGATATTTTCCAGGAAAGTGATTTGGCCCTGGCGTATTTCCAGGATTTTAAGGACACTGACACTTATGATGTGTGATTTCTAGTAGTGTTTGTGTCCCTGATTTCCTTGTGCTGTTTAGAATTGAAGCAGTTTATCAATTAGTTGACTGACAAGTAGGAAACATTCGAAACACTGTTGTTTTTCTTTGTCTTATGTGATAGTAAATTGATTCTCTTTAGCTTTATGACGACATTTAGCGAGACAAAAAAAGCAATTTAAAAACTTTTTGAAAATTGTCATTTTCAACATTTTATAGACCATACAGATGAATTGAGAAAATAATGGGCTGATTAATCAACAGTGAATCATCAGATGAATGAATCTCTAGTGTAGTGTCATTGTTAGTCAATGGTCCTTGCACTAAGTATTTACTCATGAATCTACAAGGCACTTTGGATAAAAACAGTTCTTCCCTTTTCCTCGTTTTTCACTGCATTTTTGTATTTATTATCACTTCTAATTTACTTTCCCTCTGTGACTGTTACTCTTCTCTGCTGAGCGTTCAGGATATAGGACAGTCTTTTCTGCTGCCACTGAGAATGCCACCGTGCTTATCCACTTTGGTAGATTTTTGTTGATCAAAACAGTTTTGGCATCAGTGTGGCTGCTGCAGACTGACTGCTGAGGTGTCAGCTGCTCAGTCTACAAGAGATGTGATTTAATGTCACACTATACTTGCACTGGTTCTTTTCTTGGTGTACTACTGCGGAGTGAATGTAGGGTAAATTCTGTTATCTTAACACCTGGCTAGGTGAACCATCATCTTCACTGTTGAAGTTCAGGTTATAGTTTATCTTTTATAGGCATTATCAGGAAATTGTTGGGAAGTTTTGTTTATGGATTTTTAATTGGGGTAACCATCCATCTTTGGAGGTCAGACTTTGTAAAGCCAATACTTGTTAATATGATAACATTTTCAGATTTTGACCGTGGTCTTTAAATGTTGGTATCAGTCCAAATTAGCTGCTGACTTTTGGAAACCATCAGCCAGTGTAATCGATGGGCAAAAAGTTTTAATTTCCTGCCCTCATCAAGTATGAAACCTTAGCAGAAGCCTAGCTGAGCTGCAGTTTTCCTTTTTGGGTTATTGTTATAAGAGAATTGGCACAGGTGCAGCTCCCCGGCAGCAGCTTTTACGTCTTGACTGGGTTTCATCAACGCTGTTTGTTTTCCCCTCTAGTCTCATGCAGCAGGCATCTTAATGTGAGCTCAGAGATACTTGGAGTTAATCTCACCAACCTGTAGTGAGCCTGTGTGGAGGCTCATTAGTCACCAGCCGCTTTGGCCCCAAAAGTCTGACAGGAAAGGCAGACAGGGGCCGAGAGTTCAACAGCAGGACCGTTTCTATTCGCAAAAGATCAGCAGTATGTATTCTCTGTGCAACTCTCAGTGATTCAGGTTTAGGGCTAAAACAATGAATCGATTAACTGATTGGTCAATCATGAGAAAAATGAATATCTTTGGTTTTGTGCAAGCGATTTACATACATCGTGCTAGACATCAGATTTGTCTGGCAACACAGGACTTAAAATATAGCTAAAATGACGACTGAAAACAAGATGAAACAAGCAAAATCCAGGATTTGCTGTTAGTATTTGTGTATTTGTGTCATAACGTGTGGATGGGTGTGTGTTGATGTGTGTGTGTATATATACCCTTCCCAGCGTAGCAGGTGTGCCTGGGCTTCAGCCCCATTACAAGTCTCATAAATACCATCTGACACCGTTACAGCAGGCAGGCTTCGATATAAAACTCTCCTCCTGTGGCGTGAGCATGCAGCCCTTCAGCACAATTATATTATACCACACTTCAGGGGAGGAAAGCTATACCCTTGCCCAGTACCTCTGAACAGACCAAGCTGGTCTGAACACACATAGTTTCTCTCAAGCTGTGTCCTACGACTTTGAATTTGAGCTGTTTTTATTTCTGTATTTAAAGCACTTTGTGTCAAACCTGTTTTCTTAAAAGTCCTTCATGAATTAATTCAACTTGACTCGACCTTCTCCAAGGCTATAATGTGTAATGTCCCTTGCTGCGTGTTTATTTGAGAATTTAACCCTGTCCAAAACACACACAGTCACTGAAATACACACACTTTTAGAAGCATTACGTTTGCATTGCATTTAATGGTGTTTAATGGAAAAACTAGAATTACAGCCTTGCGGTCGGATACCTCCGCCAACCAGTCAATTTGCAGTTTACATCCATGTCTGTGTGTTGTGAAAACTTAAAAGGTATTAAGTGTTTTTGCAGAACATTACGATGTCGCAGCAAAGTTGACCTTTGACCTTTGGGGTATAAAAGGCCACTACATCATTTTATCCTATTAGACGTGTGCGAAATTTTTACAGTTGTGGCCAAAACATGTTTTTTGAGGTTACAGTGACTTTGAGCTTTGACCTTTGACCGCCATATTCTAATCACTTCATCCCTGAGTCCAAGTGAACGTTTGTGCCAAATTTGAATTTGATTTGATAATGGGACAGATGTATGTTTGGACAGACTGACCGATGAATGGACAGACAACAAGGTGGCTTAAAAACATCTAGCAGGCCTGGCTGTTGTGTAGCTTACTCTGCCTGTATCCTTTAGCTGTTATGGCAAGTTGAGCACATTTATGGCCGGAAGGTGTTGTAATGATAAATATTTGCCTGGTATTCACTTTGTGCAGCTACACTTCTGCAGCGTTTGCCTCTTTGCTGTCTCGCCTGGATGACATTTCAGTCACCTGAACATGATCAGAACGTGCTTGACATTTTGCTAAACTGTGTTCGAAAGGTCCGGCCTGTGCCTGTGTTTTCCTTCCCCCTCCTCCCTGCATTGTGTGACAGGGTAAACAGGCACACGGACACACACACACACACACATACACACACACACATACACATGCGTATATCCTCACAGATTGTCTGTACATCTAGGGAGTTTGCTTTGTATGCCTGAAGGCTCAGAATTATGCCTTTGTCTTTTATTGCCTACCACGCACACAACAGCCTTGAATTGTTTGTTTTTGATCTTTTCCCTAAACACACCTATAAAGAAAAGTAGGTTAGCATCTCATTATGCTCTCAAAACATACCACTATTCTCACAGCCTAATGTCCGGACACAGTCTTCCCAGAAGTTGAAACGAAGTAGGTGGTACAAGTGTTTTCGTGCACCAAATACGACTGTTTGATCTGCTTGCATGTAAGTTAATAGACTAAAGATCGTCTGAGATGCTTTGTGGGACGTGGTCCCAGATAGTGTTGTTGGACCATTTGAAATTATACCAAACACTGTGTTGTTTGGTAGTTCTTTGAAAATATGGCGCCTGAAGCTGCTCACCGTCCAGTCATCCCGAAGGTTCAGCCGAACTTTTAATCCAACGGCTGAGAGCATATGGAGATCATTCTCTTGCTCTGTTTGTGTGCCACTCAGATAATGAAGCCTTCCCTCTGCACTGCCAGCTCTCCAGTACCCGGGCACCGTCTCATCACCCAGCTTGACGCTCGCCTCGCCGACAGCCGTTCAAAGCGAGCTAGCTAGCCGTCCAGCATCCAGACGGCAGCGGCATGGTCTTCATTTAGTGAAGACAGAACTGCTGTGCCAACCAAGGCTACATGCCAGAGAGCTGCCTGCAGAGCATGCCACGGCTGCTGCCAACTTCTGACATACAGTAGATGGGCAGTTTTGTGCTGGCAGTGCCAAAAATACAGTGGTCTGATTAAGTAATATGATGTAAGATGGTGGGGATGGTGTGAAGTAGCCTGCTGGATTTGGAGGATGGAGATACCATTAGTGGGGAAAGGGAGGGGGAAGCTGCAGCTCTGTCTGTTCTCCATCTGTGCTCTGATTATGAAATTAGGCTGCTGACTCGATACACAGACCCATTCATAAGGGCTTAATCTTTGAGGAGGTTGGGACTTTGCAATTACACAGGTGGATTAGTACAGTTGCTATAATACAGTAGTAATGCCATTTTATTGTAGTATTTGGATGGTGTTGTAGAGTAATCTTGTTCATGATGCTGTTGTCGAGTTGTGTTGTTAAAAGTAGGACAGCATCCCACTCTTATTATTGTTATTGAGAAACCTGCCAATTTTCTTTCTTTTCTTTTGTCAAAAAATAGTAAAAATGGCCAAGGACACGTCTCCAGATGGCTCGTTCCATCCACCCAACAGCCCCGAACCTGAAGTTATTCAGTTTGCTATCACATAGTCAGAAAATACTCACATTTGAGGAGCTGCTTTATGACTTAATTAACGAGTTGCTGATTAATTTTTCTGTCAGTACACTAATTTATCTTTGACTTACTTTACTTTTTAGCTTGCGTTTAATTCAGAGTGTGCTCTGTTTTCTTTACTGCGGATTAATACAGGTTGACGCAGACTCCCAGCTTTACTTAGCTTCTTTAATGTGTCGTATTTCGGAGGGAAACAGAAATGTTCAGGTATAGTTATGAGATAGATTCAATCATATTCAGAGATTTGATTTGATTGCTCAATAATCGGGTCTCTGGAGAGCAACAGCAATACAGAGCTGATGTAACCCTCCACCCACACCTCCCTCATCTCTGTTGTTAGATCAGTAGGTGAAGCAGGAGATAAAAATTAATAAGTAAGATGGCACTAAGCACTTTTCACCATGTAAATGAAGCTTTTGTCAGCTGATATTCATATATATGCCAAGTGACACAAGAACAGAGTCTGTATGTTGCGTTTCAGTTGGTAAACTGGCATCAAGTTTGTGTCGAAGCCTTTTTCTCACACTCTCATACATGTTTTATGTACAAAGCAAAGTCTCTGCCATGACTGATGTTACCTTACAGTTGACCTAAGTTTGTCCAGACAGCTGAGGTCAGCTGTGTTATCCAAGTGCATTTTTGATATGACAGCAATAGTGTGTGCCCAAAAGCTAAAGGCAGACCCACATTAGGTTTGCCTGGTCTAGTGTAAAGTGCTTAGTTTAGCGTAGCCAAGCCTAGCGAACCGCAGCACAGATACAGAAACTACTCAGGGCAATACACACTTTCCCCACAGGCTAGCCAGTGTTGCAGAGGCAGCCATCTCTCGCAGAGACACAGCTAAACACACAGATGCCAATGTTTTACACATCACACTACTCAGCTTTAACCGATGCTAAACAGCCCTTTGTAACCAAGCGAAAGTCTGCAGTTCTGCGACCTATTTCCCAAGGAGTTTTCTGGCAGGGAGACGGAGTGTGTGATATGAATACTGAGCAGGTGAGAATAGGAGGGAAATGTAGGGGAGCTGGTAGTGAGTAGGAGATCATGACCACAGCAGTGCAGCAGTACCTGCGGGGGCATAAATCAGGCTGACAGAGATTATTATTGATAAGATGGAAGTGTTTTATCCTGTTGAAACTCACAGTGTACAGCCTTCTGACCTATGTAAGGGAGAGGACAGATCGAAATGAGAAACCCACATTTTGTTTTCTGGCTTTAAAGTAAAATAATTTATGGAACATATTAAGTTTTCCTGCTACCGTTATGGAGAATTGTAACCCTAAACATTTGCATTGCAGAGTCCCCACAGAAACAGATTAGGTGGCATATATGTTGACTATGGTTTATTGATCTGACGTATGATTAGCTAAATGCCTCTACATTAACTGATTGCCTGTAGGATATTTTTTGTTTGGCTCCAGTGGAATAGAAAGCCTAATGGAGATTAAATTAGTCCTTCTCCAAATTGAAAATACATTATGAGCTGCGATGAAAGCACGTCTGGATAATCAGGGTGTGGACTGAAACACAAGCATGTGTTGGGGGTAACCGAGTCCTCTTCTCTGTACTCTAGCTGTCATTTGAGTGGCCCTGAAGCTCCGTCTCTGCCATTATATTTTATGATAATCATTATATTATAAATGGTTTTTAAGGCTGTGGCAGGCAGGGTGAAGCTCAGGGAGCGGAGAGAGTGCTCTGTGTGATTAAAAACTTAATAGGTGAACCTGAATGACATTTTCGGTGCGATAACCCCAGCTGTGTCGTAGGGAAGGTTAGTGGAGATGGTATTAAACACGCGGAGCGAACTTTGTGTTTTCACTTTCAGAGAAGAGTCCAGTAGTCTCTGCGTCTTTTTTCTCTCTCTAATTCGACTCAGCAGTTTTACTCCCAGCACCCACTGATGAAGGAGGCTTGATGGAGAGGATATTAACCTTGTTGCACCTAAAAGAGATCGACCCCACCCCCACTTTCGGTGTAGAGTGGCAGGATAGATGGATGACAGAGAAAGTGGTGGTTGGACCTTGTGTTAAAGGTCATAAGGCAATACTGAACCCACAGCAGAGAGTATACATGGCACATGCATCAGTCCACTGAGCAGCCTGGACAGATCTGGACAAATATCTGTCACTTTGTTTTGTAATATTGTCCCAATTTGTCTCAATTGATACTTGATTGATTCCCGTTAGAGAATTCAATTAGATCATCTGTCATTTTTCAGCTGCATCATTATAAGAATCGCACTCACTTGAATGACTAAGTACAATAAGTGGGGAGGTAAATTGCCTGGCAGAGATGTATTCACTGATGACATGGTGCATACAGAGTCGCTTGGTGCAACAGCACCTCAGAGACAGACCCAGGGAGCAGTGTCTGAGATCTGCTAGAAAACCTGTAATTTAAAACATAGCATGGTTGGTTGACTGTGGAAAACCAGTGCATGCTGTGTGCCATGGAGCAGCTTTGCCTCTCCTCTGAGATTCTGCTCAAAGTCAACAAAAGTGCAGCAAAACATCACATTTATTAAATTAAAACCCTGCTGAGAGTGAGATGTCGCACATAATATTCACCGTCTAATTACATGGTTGTTCTGGTTCAGCTTTCATTTTCTCATCTCTTACGGTATTATACAACCACTAGGCAATGTGTCACACCAATGTACTTTTTTTTTTTTTTTTTAATCCAAGGAAAGTTTACTCAGCACACAAGTTCAGCAGCTACAGCCCAGTTCACATTCACACAGATGGACGCATTCAGACCTGGAAACTACCCAGTGTAATAAGTCTTCTGCATTTTTCACCACTCACTGGAGAACCTGGGAAAAACGATTTCTGAAGAAAGGCACGAATAAGTTTAGGATTTTTTTTTTTTAAAGGACACGGAAGTGTTTTTGCTTTTTAAATATTTTTAGTGGTCTGCCGAATCTGTATTTTCACTGCTTTGGGATTGTCTTTCATGCTATCCCTCATGTCTGTGATTTATTATCATCAGATTGATTGATTTTTTCTGAATGTTCTTTTTTGAGATGTTTAATATGAAATCTGACTTGGCATGAGACAGGGAAACAGTGAAATGTGAAAACCTGTTAGCCAATGACTGAGAAGTTGCAAATGAAAAACATAATATGAGATGATTTATCACCTGCAGCGTGAGTGCATGGGTAAGGCTCCTGCACACCACATTTGGAAGACCACCATGCTGTGAAATTAGAGGGTCAAAGACTGATCTGGGCATTCACAGCACAGTGATGACCTAGATTTGCTCCCACCAGTATTTGTCACTCCAGCAAAACAATAGAGGATCCTAAGGGGCTGCAAAAACAAATAACAAATCCCCAGTACCTTTGACGCTTTATAAAAGTGTCATCCACTGCGTGACTGCTTGTTTGTTGTTTGTTTTTTTGATCACAATGCGCACAGTGCAGCGTCTGTGTACGGCAGGGAAAGTGTCGCGTAGGCACATTTCACAGGAACGTGGGGCTGGATAACAAGCTGGTTAGAGGACTTCCTGCTCCAGATGTGCACCAGGTCTGACAGACAACGGGGACCCAGGAGCCTTTTTTTTGTTTTATTTAATTTATTTATTTATTGTCATGGTGACGTTTTAAGCATTTAGCTAACTTTCGTATACTGATTGATTTGGGTTATGTTGAAAGAGTAGAACAAATCTGTATTCATGTATCAACAGAAACTGTAAACAGGCTGGTGTGATACAATCTGAAACACAGTCAGTTTGTTTGGAAAGTGGAACGAGCCTACATGGATTTCTCTCTGTGATAACAGAGATGAGGCCTTGGTGCTGTCCCCCAGACCTCTGCTGGCCTGAGACACACAATAACAAAAAAAAAAAAAAAATCACAGTTTAATGGCTTAATAACTGTTTTGATTATCAATTAATCATTTCATCCATGTTTATCATTTTAGAGGCAAAGACATTAAAGATTTGCTGTCTCCAGCAGTAGGAGTAAGAGTAAACTGAATATCTTTGGATTTTTGGATTTGGGCTGTTAGTCAGACAAAACAGAATATTTGAAGATGTTATCTTGGACTCTTGGAAGCTGTAATGGGAATTTTTCTGTATTTTTAGGCAATTCATAGACTAAACAAGTAATTAAGAGAGTACTGGTTGGTTAGTTGAATTATGGCCAGTTTGGTGGGAGCAGTAAACTAGCATCATTTTAGAAAGTTGCAGTATGTTAACACTAGTGCTGCTCATCCCTATACAGTATGTACCAGTGATGTGATGGTCTTCGTTTAATACTTGAAATTGTAATTGGCTGCTTAAAAAGACTGTAATTTTTTGGAGACAGTGTGTGGGAGTTTTCCAACACATTTTGGCAGACGAATCTGCTGCTCGGGCTGGAATACAAAACCTCATGTGACGCTGCTGTGTAAATTGTCTGTGCTGATGCCACCAGGGAAGATTCCTGTGCATCCGCTGCTGGATAAACTGATTTATATTCAAATGACTGGATTCAGGAGCAGCTCCAGCTCTATGCATTGTTGCATTTCAAACACAAGCTAGCTGCCCTGCTTTCTTCTGTCCTCCAGTGTGTCATGTGGTTAAAGGCCATGTGGTCAGAGCCACCCCACCCCCACCTCAGCACAGTGACCTTCCCTCTGCCTCCTCCTCCTCCTCCACCCACTCATGAGGTGGCCTCTCCATGCTTTGTCGCTGCTCGTTCCCAGTCAATGGGCGCTGGCGGCCGGGTAGCGACCTTTCCGACCTCTTTAGCACTGATTGGCGTGGTGTGGCTCTTGGCTTGGCTGCATTCTCTACTCTCTGGCCTCTGGTCTTACACTGAAACATGGCCACTCACTGGGGGGGCAGAGGCTGTGGATAACCATCAGCATGGTGGTCACTAGCTGCACTTCATGTTCATCGACTCTGAACAGAATCAGCATTGATGTGCATTAATAACTCTTGGTATCAACGCACATTGTATGCTTGTCTCTGCCCTCCAGGTTGAACATCTTTGCCATGTTGAGGTTCCTTTGCATTAATAACCAATTAGAAAAAGAACACAGGTGGCTTTATATATAGCATCTTTGTATTTATGCAGTTATATTTCTCTGTGTCCTGCCGTAGACAACCCCCTTGGAGACTCTGTCTGCCTAAAAAGATCTTGTGAGTGCATCAAGTAAAATGGAAAGCAGCAGGTCTGACCTTGTTAATGATCTGATGGTAGTCCTATTGGCATAACATATGCAAGAAAATCTGTTACCAAGAAAACAAAACGGCTCTGAACTGGATTTCAGTTGCTGATTCACTACAGAGAACCTTCCATTCCAGCATGTCCCTTACTAATACTAATTATGTCTGAACAGGGCTTTTCTCTGCACCATATAAATTGCGCAAGCAGCAAAAAAACAAAAACAAATGTTGGACAGCAGCATGGTGCAGTGTGGTGCTGCTCCAAGCCTGTGAGTACTCTGTATTCCTTGACCCTCTCATGCTCCGGGTGCCAGCTCTCATCTGCAATGAAGTATAATTAGATGGAGCTCTGAAACTGTGTTTTCAGTAAACGTATGGAAGGTTCCTCCAGACTCAGACTTGTTTCACTGTAGCGCAACTGCAGGTGAATACTGCAGAGATGGATATCACTTTTTCCCCCCCAAAATCCTGCAGTATCTCCAGCACAAAGTACATTTTACCCTAAAATCTGTGGACACGTTTGAATTCGGTCCAAGAAATTTTTTGTCACATTTCACACAGAGACGAGATGTGACAACTCACAGACACAGGTTGTAGTTTTTGAGCGAAAGCAAGTATGATACAAGCTTCCTATGAGCTAAACTTAGTTAGCGTGTTGCTATAGCACACTGAACAACACATTTGTCATGTGATTTAATTCATGACCCTTTTTTGCTGTCTCCTAGCAAAGTACACTAGTACACAAAATGGTTTGATGGGACATTGCAAGAACCACAGGGTCCCAGCAATAGGCTTCTGGCCACAGACTGCAATGGCAGTTTCATTTGTGGATAGAAGTGATGATTTGTGTTTTGCCTTTTAAGTTGCCTTTTTCAAGTTGTCTCTAAATATGACAAAATAAAAGTTAACTGCACTACACTAGAGCTTAAGAACAGAAAATACAGGTGCACACTGTAATACTGTTATTACAGCAAGAACGAGGAAGAGGGAAATGAGTGTTGAGCAGCTTTCTAAAAGGAACCTGTTTACTGAAGGTCATGCTGCGCATGCACTGCAGTCTATTTGTGCCCATAATGAAATCAAAGAGTCACAAGCAGGTGATGTATGGATAATATATAGCCTGTTGTGAGCCTAGGCACTGTGAAAGAGTGTGCACGCACATACACACATTCATTTAGCAAGCCAACAAGATTTAATGTCTTAGTCTCGAATCTCATGTTTGCCAAAGTGGAGACCTGCATAAAAATGAAATTAGAAAAAGAGAGGGAGAAGAATGGAAAGTGCTGGTATAGTATTTGTTTTTCTTGGTGTGCTCTCTCTTTCTCTCTCTCTCACACACACACGCACACACACACACACACACACACACACACACACAAAGAGACATATAGACACACCTCTCTCTCCTTCCCTCTCTCTGTGTCTCTCTGAGCAACAGCTGGGCTTCTTAGGTAAATTGAATCAGCCGCTCCCTGGTCGGTCAGGCTCTTATGTGGCCCCTGGCATGGAAACTCAAGCTATCAGATTGATTTTCGCTCTCTCTCTCAGTCGACCTCCCACTTATTCTGCCCAGTGTTTCACAGCTGGTCTGACTAGTCGACTGAATCCAGCAGAGTTGAAAGCCTGGGAGGCCGGTAACTGGCTGCTGCCCGCCGCATCTCCTCACCATGTCTGCCTCCCTTTGATTCATCTCACTTGGCTTATGTATGAATTCTGTCACCAGCGGTGCTCGTAGTAAGTCTGTACAGTCACAGTGAGTCTCTCTGACTGTGACAGTTGCTGTTGTACTGTACTGTATATGTGAGTGTCTCCTGGGAGTAGAGCTTATGTAACCTCCCTAGTCTTTTATCCCCACGGGTCTGCTTCAGAGACTACGAGAAAAACGGGGTCAGTCCAGCTCCTGTTAATCGCTTATTCTTGGCGAGGCAGGCTTGAGACAGCACACACACACACACACACACACACACACACACACACACACACACACACACACACACACACACACACACACA
>JBBMJY010000006.1:19462993-19498995 GCA_037833715.1 Toxotes lorentzi
CACACACACACACACACACACACACACACACACACACACACACACACACACACACACACACACACACACTCATGTATGCACGTATCTCCTTGAGCTATTTTCTGCCTGACTTCAGGTCCTGCCCTCAAACCTGTCCTCCATCTAAGCTTTCAGACTCAGAAGGCTATTAAAGAGATATTTCACCAAAATTCAGCCTCTTGTTCCCCAGGCTGTTTGTCAAACCACAGGGAAGGAGGTCAGACAGGCAGGCAGACTACATCACTGTGATTAGCCTGCTAGCCTCTTACTCCTGGGTGACTGATGTTACACCACCAGTGTTCACCCTAAATAGTATTCTGAGGGTGTCCTGACGTAAAAGCAGCGTCAGTGGTGGAAGGGCTCTACAGTGATATACCTGGTCTCTACTGATCCAGTGTCTGTGCCAGTTTATTTCTATTTTGGGACAATGAAAAACAAATCTGTTATTATTAGATTATAAGAGTAATTATTAGTTGCAGTGCTAGTTATGTCAACGTTTTAAACCAATTTCAAACTTCAGGTTTTACTGTTGGTTCTTCACAATTTAATAAGCAAGGCCTTCTTTCTAGATGTGTCATTTTCACTGATGATTAACAGCAGGCCTTTTTCACAGAAGACATTTTGACTTGTCACAGTAAGTAAAGCACCGGAGTAAATAATGAAATTAATGATGGCTGAACTCCATTCAGGTGCTTTAGTTTCAGGGTCCTGCTGGTTCATTGTCACACTGTCATGGCTTGGTGAGACACTTGAATAGAATGGCTCCATTGTTAACATTATTAGTAACACCTGTGCTTTTTCTATGACGAGTCAAAATGTCTGTGAAAAGGCTCATCAGACAGGGAGAAATCCATCCTGACAGAGGAGGAAAGCCCAGTTTCAACACGTTATTAATGATGGAGTGAGTCGATTGACTCATTAAGCTGAGTGGAGGTCAGCAGCCAGAATCACAGACACAAGGCATAAACACACAGAGTGCTCATAAAGACAGAGGGTCCTTCCCTCTTCCCTCTCCAGGTTACAAGATCAGAGCTACACTACATTGCCTACATTATAAGGAAACAGAAATACACATGCAGAGAGGTGTTTTTAACTGTTTTTTTTTTTTGACAAAATAATTAATTGAAAATAAAAATAGCAATTAGTTGCTGACCTGAGATACATATTCACATGTGCACACATATCCACAAATTTAATTGAAGATGTCACAAGAAGAAACAGTAAATGGAACAGACTTATTCTGTCTATAATATGTAAGAGAATATAATGTTCTTTTCAGTGTGTGATGTTGTCTGCAGCTGTCTCGTTAATTTTGACCTTGCCAGCATTTGTTTGCATCTCCACTGATCACTGGCTTAATTGACTCACAGGAGGTAAAACCTTGTGAATTCAGTGTACAAACAGTAGCTGTACACAATAAATCATGCATGATAGATCACTGTATAAAGTCCTTTAATCCAGGGGTAGAGCTGGTATGGATGGCCTTTTGGCAGAGAGGATTAGTGTCTGTGTGTGGTTGTGAATGTGTGTGCCTCCTGATACGGCAGATTAATGCATGTACTGTGGTATTAAAATAAATTTAAGGTAGAGCATGAGCTCTCCTCTGCAGCCGCCAGAGAGGTTGTATGAGTGCAAACGAGTGTGTGTTTTAGAGAGCAAGAGTGTGTGCAAGTAGGAAGAGAGAGAGTGGGGGTAGGTGGGTGGGGGGGTTTATGCATGAGTATGACAGTGCAGGTTATGTGATCAACTGCCTGCCTCATCCCTCACACACCTCTCATGCATTCTACCCTTTTTACACACACACACACACAAAGACAGGCTGCAGGCTGTTAGGTACTCACTGTTTTGAAGTGAGTACTTCTGTTTCGCCTCCCGTGCATTCAGAAGAGCTGGACTAGAAGCAGGGAGTTTCCACGTGGGGCCTGCTGATATTACTGATATTCTTCTCGTTTCCTTGACGTGAGTCAGAAGTGAGCAGGTGACAAATGAGAAAAGGAATCGATCCATTGTGAGCCAGGCTGTACTTTAGGTGTTATTTGTTCTCCTGTCTGCAGTTAAATGTAACGGAAATGAACAGTATTCTCACTTTGATTCTCTCTGTAACAGGCATTCACTGTT
The DNA here is from genome assembly GCA_037833715.1 of Toxotes lorentzi. Taxonomy (NCBI): domain Eukaryota; kingdom Metazoa; phylum Chordata; class Actinopteri; family Toxotidae; genus Toxotes; species Toxotes lorentzi. The sequence goes on from JBBMJY010000006.1 coordinate 19,465,130, forward strand.
CACTGTCATTATTCAGTCAATTATACTTAAATGATGCTGCGTAAAGTAAGACATTTTTTCCAGTCATTGCCCAGTGTAAAATTAAATCATAATCACAGGCTTTTCACATCCATCTTGTGACACACCACTTTTAAGTGTAATCTGCACTGAAGATGAAGTCAGTGCAGTGCAAGACTTAAAGAAAAAAGTGTGAAAAAAGTGCCTGTTATGCTCATTAACCACCCATGTTTGAAGTGAAGTCTAGAATTGAGAGTGGAGGATGGGGCTGAGAGGTGAACACAGCTGGAGGGAAGGTACAAAGGTAAACAGGAAGTGACCACTCACCGCTTTTACCCCCCACTTCCCTATATGTCATTTCCTGTATATGGACGTCTGCTTACTGTAAGAGTGTTGAGTTTACAGAGAGAGGGAGAATACCCACTGAACCATATCTGTGTGTGTGTCAGTGAAGAGGGAGATGTAACATGTTTTATTATACAAGGCTCGACTGTGATGTGTTGATATGTAGGTCATTGCTATGTTTATACTTTACGTCTGTATATATGTGTGGGAGTAAATTCCTAATAGCACAGTGTTGACCCAGTTGTTTTCAGAGACTTAAATCCTGTTGATTGTACAGTTGTCACACACATACAAACGTTGGATGGAGTGTGTGTGTGTGTGTGTGTGTGTGTGTGTGTGTGTGTGTGTGAGTGTGTTTTGTCAGGCAGGCAGCAGTTAGTCAGTGTGGCAGGTGAATGTCAAAGATGCATCTAGTTGAGAGAGAAGCTGCAAAACCAACTCTGCCTCTCACAATGGAACTCTTTTCACTGAAGAACAAGTTCTTTTGTCTTGCTTGTCTTGCGCCTCCCCCCCTCGTGGGTCAGAGGTTAGAGTGCAGGCTGCATGCAGAGAAATTCCCTGGAACTGGCAGCAACAATAACTTCAGATTTTTCAGTTAGACATTAGATAATAAAGGCGCTGTCAGAAATTTTGACCATTTTAATAACCAGATATATTCTTGTAGTTGAACAGTTTACGTAATTAGTACAGACAGGATTAATAGTACAGTATACATCCTCTCTGCTTTATCAAAACAAATGAGCTTAATGGACTTTGCCTGTATGTTCAAAAGGAGTCAGATTTGGACATTTTATCTGGGTATTTAAGATAAATCACATCACAGATCACATTAAAACATTAGTTTTGCTCTCTTACATCTACGTATACTCAGTGCTAAAAAAGCTTTGCTCACTGTCATGTCTGTAGGGTGGATTCCTGTTGCCTTGAACCCTGCAGCTCTGAAGCTCTGGAAGTGTGTTGAACAGAGAATATAAAGTGGTTTCAGTTTGACTTGCTCTTAAGTCAAAGAGAAACTGAGAACTTCAGGGGAACAGACACAAATTATTGTTATTTGTTGTTGTTCTCTAACCATTTCTTCAGCCTTTTTTTTTAACCTTTAACATGTAAATGTCAAGAACGTTCTACCTGTTTCCAGCCACCTGACAGAGGCGTTTTATACCATAGTTCACCTGTTAGAGTCGAGCGGTGCTGTATTTTGACTTCTTACCTTTTGGAACACAGAGGTCAGTTTTTGATTAACTTGCTGATTATGATTCATGGAACGTTTTATTCCCTAACTTTAATATCTACAGTGGAGCCAGACTTGATGAATCGACTGGGCCGAACCAATGATTGACATTGGCTTTTGCGGACAGTAAGCAGTAACTATTGGTGTAGATGTTCACCAAGAAATGACAAGAGATTGTCTCTATTACTCTGTAGTTTTCCACCAGAACACATGGACAAGTTGATTTTTAAATTGATCACATGATCACATTAAAAAAGGGGATCAATATCAAGCTTTCTAGTTTGTTTATTCTGAAAATAATTAGTATTAGCCAATTTATTGATATCAAATATTTCCCCAAATATTAGTATTGGCATCAAAAGTCCTGCAGCAGTCAGACTGTAATCAATGGGCTGTATATATTTCAAAGTTGCGTCATTTTAATCATGTTACTTGTTCTGACTGATCTGTGTAGCTGAAAAGGACTAAAGAGGAAATGATTTAATGTTGGCCAGCTTTTCAGTAAATGGAGCACTCACTCGCTGCTGCTTAGAAGACAGTTTGGGTTGATTGGCTTTCTTTCACAGACAAGGGCAAAGATCTGACTCTAGAATTTAGAGCAATATGGGCAAAAAAATGAAGAAAAACTCAATTAGAGTTCCGTCTGCAACTTGAAGCGTCACTTTAAGGACACTAATGATACAAGAGGATTTTTATATAAAGCGCTTGGCCTCAAGCAGCTTCAGTGCATACAGCCTCACCCATTAATGTTTAAATGACTCACTGATGAACTCCAGTTGATTAGACATCTGATTTGACTGCAGAGGTGCAGTGGGTTTTTTTCAGGCATCTGTAACAGGACTGAGATCAGAGCTGAGAATGTTATGTAATACCCCTGTGTGCTGCCACCCCCTGTAGAGCATGAATCATTACACACACACACACACACACACACACAAGTACAGCATGTATATCATTAACCTGATGCAAATTATCACACTCAAAATCAACTGATCGTACACAAAATACATCAGTCACTTATCAGTTTTGTCACTCAGTCTCTGTAGGTAAAGTACATGTTTATGACACTGATGCAGGCACGTATTGATAGCTGAAGGGCTCAGTATGAATAAGATCAAACTCCAATAGACAACAGAGTACCTCGTGTCGATTGCGGTATAGGGATCATTATTATATTGTCAGATTGGCCTTTAGCAAATCCCCAAATCCTTTCTGGTTATGACCTCTGACCCTTTCAGGGAAATGCACTCTTTTAAACATAAAGGTTTAAACAGGCTGTGTACTGTCGTAGCTGAAGCACCCCAGAAACACAAGACACATCAATCACACTTCACTCTTCTAACACACTCGTACATACTCACTTTAGCACAAGCAGTGATGTCAGCAGTTTCTCAGGTGTAGAGTCGTCTTGTGAGTCACGGCCTAGGCAGCTACGCTTGCAGTAAATAGGAGCTTTGAGAGAATGACATCAGCCAAAGTGTTGTACCACCTATCACCTGTAAGTCACCTGATAATGTCTGGGACATTTGAAAATGACCTAAATCACTTTAAGCTTGTATCCTGCGTTTAAGAGCAGCTTGTGAGAAACTCTGCTCGTATAGTTTCATTTTTAAAATGTGATGTCCACCATTTGAAAATATGAAAGTACACTCTGAAAAAATTATTGCTGGCGTGAAAATAAAGCATAATAAAGTGACTATTAAAGTGAGGAATCATCTCAAAGGGGCCCTGTTATGTTGGAATTTATCCCTCTACGTTTCTGTCTGCCAGTTGTATGGTAAATGTAGACATGAAAAATTAGATTTTGTTTGAGCGGTTGAGTTTACAGTTGCTTATTTTCTAAATATTACATGTATTTTAAACTACATCCTCTAGTTTCATGGCAGAAACTGGTTCAGTGGACCCAGTGCAGACTCTCCTGGTCTCTGACATGACATATTAGACCCAGTGTTTTTTTAATTACTGTCCAGGATCTGTATGCTTGGGTAAATCTAATTTAGTTTTGTCTACAGGATGATGGAAACTTTTCTGATCTGAAACAACAGTATGTTACCTCTGATGAAGATTCTTGTAATCAGCGGCTTGTTTGGCAAGTACAGGGACTCCCCACATAGATTAATATTTATAAACTTCACCACCTTTAAGTTCATTAGTATAGATTTACTGATACACTTGCTGTATGTGAGCAACAGTTTGAGCTGCTGATGAAGTGTGGTATTAATGCAGTCAAAGTAGATGCCTAAATCTTTGCAAACAGTTTCTTGTTTCTTAATATCTCCCCTCACTTAACTATTTTAATCTTCTCTGAAATTTAACTAGTAGGAGTTGTAGTAGTAGCATTAGTAGCAGTAGTAATAGAAGTGGTAGTAAGATATATAATGAAAACCAAGTAATACTGAGCCTTTAAGACTCATGCTTTTCCCCTGTCCCTCCAGAACGAAATGAAACTTTTAAAATCAATCGGTCACACTTGACTCAGTGTGCTAAAAGGTCTACCTTGTAAAAGAGGATCCTTAATCTCAGTGGGACTAACCTAGATTCATGATGATTCTTTCACACCGAGTCACTTGAAGAGGGCAAAGCAGGATGTCAGTCTGTTAAATGAACCCTTTTGGTAACCTGCCAAAGCTGATTAATAGATGAAATGTTAAGGATATGTTGCTGTTTTTCGTGCACCTGTCAGGTTGATCAGGAAATGTATAAAACCATCATTCAACACAAAGATTAAGGGACATGAAAAGTATTTATTTAACTAATATCGTTCACTCTCCTGCACATGTAGTGTCAGTTCAGGTCATCATCTGGAATCTGAGAACACCAGATTTCTACACAGAGAAAGTAAAAGTTTTCGTCTTGTTCATAGCTCAGTAATGAAATCCTACGGCACCGTAGAGTGTCTGCCCCGTGAGGCTGCTGACAGTTTTGTGGTTTGTTATTTTAAGATGAGACCTGGTTTGTAAAGTTCACAGCCTTTCACACTGTTGCTCCTGCATTGCTCTGTGTACTGTGAGGCAGATAAAATTGACTCATTGACTCAAATTGACTCACAAAATGTAAGTCGACTTGGGGTTTTCTCAATTGATGCATTGATTCAGCGACTGCTAAACTGATGCTAAATATGAAACTAGAGCCAAGAGGCTCCAGGTTTATCTTAGCATACAGACTGGAACCAGGGGGAAACATCTAGCCTGACCATGTTTATTCAGTAATGAGCTGTAGAGATTTCAAACACTTACTTACAGCTGTAATTTTTGCATCCAAAAAACTGGACCATTGGGTCCATGTCATGTACACTATTTTTTTTGTTCTATTGTGGCATTTTTTTTAGGGAACTGCATAGTGGATGCATTGTCACATTCAGAATTTGGACACTCAAATAAAATTGTGAAATGACAGTAAACGTAGTACACTGTACAGTAAATAGGTGGCGATGATGATTCCTTTCAGCTACATGACTTGTCCTGCATCCAATTTAAAGTCGCAGTGTTTTCCCTCAGTGTAGGCCACAGGCCTTGTGGAGGGCAGGGAGGCTGTTTTTTTTTTTTTTTTTTTTTTTTTTTTGTCGTTCCTTTGTTTCGTTATGTTCTGTGGGGCCAACCCTGCAAAGGGAGACAGAGGGTGAGAGAGAGAGAGAGAGAGAGAGGTCTGATGGGGTCTGATTGAGCACCTGGCCCGAGCAGGAAGCAGCTGGAGATTCTTGATTACTCTGGACACACACACACACACTCCTGAGACACGTTAGACTTCAGTGACTTACCAGGGTGAATTATAAAGATTCTCTGAACAGTTATTAATCACACACACACAAAGGTTGTATCTCTCTCTCACACTCTCACTGTAACACACACACACACACACACATATAAACATACATGTGGCAGATGCTCTGTCTCTTTGGGAGGATGAGGGGAAGTGGGTCCCTGCTTTCTGGCTTTCATTGCTGGCTCCAACCAAAGGGGCTTTCCTGTGTGTGTGGTGCTGGTGCATTTATAGCTCTGCGGTGTGTGTGCTTGTCCAGAGGTTGTTGGTGGTTGTATTAAAGCAAGGTGGGGATGGAAACACGGTGCGGTGTGCCAGGGGAATGAGCGACCACACCCCACCTCTCCTGTCTGTGTGGATGACGCAGCTTCAGTCTTAGCTCATGATGTTGACTTTTAACAGACACCTCAAGAATATGACTCAGTGCTACATAGTTAATGCCTTTCAGTCCTGCTTTTATTCTGTTGTAGCTGTTTTTTACCTGGAAGACACTCAAAAGCATGTAGCATGTAGTACAGAAGTGCAAACTTATTTCTCATTTAAATAACAAACAAACAATGCCATTGCAGAGAGGAGTTTTTTGGTATTTTATGCTGCATTTTACATTTGATTGTCAATTTGATGGTTGACTCCTGTATAGCATAAAAAAAAGAAGAGGATGCTGGTTTTCCACTGAGGCTAAAACAGGCGCACTGGGGAAAACACATGGGACCAGAAACAGACAGCCTGACAAAGAACAAAGGAAGTGAACTGGTATATATGGTGCCAGGCTGTTTGTCAAATGAGACACAGGTGGGAAAAGCTCAGGTGCCAGCAGGGCTGATGACAAGTGGGAACAGGTGTGTGGATGGGTGGGGCAGTCAGGTAAATAGGAACAGGGAGGAAGGTCTGAGGACATCTGGTGGGTGGTTAGAGGAATGCAGGCTGGGGGAGATGAGGGGAGAAACATGACCTGGGAGCAGTTAGAGGAGGTAGGACTCATCGGCCGAGGGGAACAGAGAGGCAGATGTGCAATGTGACAGCAACAGGATTTTTATTATTTCTTAGTTAATTGTTTTGTCTGAAAATGTCGAAACATGTTTTATTTATCGAAAACCCCAGAATATTGAGTTTACTGTCATCTATGATAAAGAAAAGTGTCAAATCCTGACATTTAGAGAAGCTGGAACCAGCTTAATGAAAATAATCTTTATTTGAAGTCCTAGTCAATACATATTTACATTCAATAACCCTGGACATGTCATCTTTAAGAGGAGTTTAAATGTAGAATTGGTCCTACAACACAAGATAGTAGTCTAAATTGAAGGACAAGAAAATGCGGGACTGTCCCTTTAAGTGGGCCGACTGGGTGCAGCTGCTCAGCATGTTAAAGTCTGGTCACATCTAGTAGCAGACAGACAGCTTTAGTGATGTACACTCTTACACACACACACACAAGACACACACAAACACAGTGGGGTAATTGTCTGTTAGGGGCTTGGCAGAGGTCCCATCCTGCACAGCTGCACTGGGTCAATACACACACACACACATACTCTCTCACAGACACATCAAGCAGACTCGCTATGTTCATGTCATACAGTCTCATGTTTTTTCTCACACATCTTTATGTGGGACTTTTCAATAATGGATGATAAATAAAGGAGGTGACTCATTTTCAGCCATGTACAGTGTAATGAGTGTTTGTTCAGCTGCTGGAGGTCATCATAAAGTCTTTACTTATTGATCTCATGTGTTGAGTTCTTCACTATTGATTAGTTATGTCGCACTGTTGAATTTAAAAAATATGCCAGGCCCAGCTGATTGATGTTTTTTTGCCATGAGAGCTCTAAAGATGACGATGACAGTTGTCGTCACTTCACCACTTTGGTCCTAAAATATTTCAACAACTACTGAATGAATTACCATGAAATTTTGTACAGACGTTCATGTTTCCAGAGAATGTATCCTACTGACTTGACGAAAGTCAGTTTGTTTGTCTGGCTCCACCATGAGGGTGACATCCCTCAACTTTTCATCTAGCACCATCACCAGGTCAGAAAACATAATGTGTTCAGTACTTTGGTTTATTGGCAAATGCCTGCAGAACTAATGGCATTCCCATCAGCCTCAGCTGTCCTTTGTGCTTAGTGAAGGTGAGCATGGCAGACGGTATATCTCACCATTAGCATGATAGCATTGTCACAGTGAGCAAGTTAGCATTTAGCTCAATAACATTTAGCTCAGTCATATCATTAAGACCAATGTAATCCTGATGTATTGTATCTGCAAACTGTCTATTTTTAGCCCCCCCTCCCACCCCCACTGCATAGCAGCTGACCTTTGACCCAGATACCCGACCATGTGCTCCAATCACGGCTATGTTGTGGTATGTCAGACACACATGATTTCCCCTGCAGGGTCACGTGTCCTCATTTGGGTCTGGCTCACTGAGGAAGTCAGATGCTATGGTGCTTGCTCAGTGAACTGCTCCGTGCTGTAACTGTTGGTAGAAATTATTTATTTTCTCCTCTTTCAGTCAAGAAGACACCTTCTGGTCTTGCTTTGCTTTATTTTCACCCATGTTTATGGAGGTGACTGTGTTGCTCGTCAGTGCTGCTGCTTCCTTGTTAAGGTCTTATTGAATTTTTTATTTCAGACTATCTCATTAAATGAAGGTTAGATCAACTAAAGTCAGATGAGGCAGACAGGATATTATGAATTCCTTCCTCTGACTTATTGCTCTCACCCTCTCTGTACCATTTCCTTTGTTTTAATTGAGGGAAAATTTCACCCTGCTGGAGGAGTGCTATTGGCAGTCCACCTTGCAATTAAAGGACAGAATGTTATTACTTGGTGGTGTGTGTTTACTGTTACTGGATAAAAAAAAAACTGTTAAAAAAACAAAAAAAAAGTCAGAATAGGCCATCATTCACCAGATGTTTGAAAACGTGTTATCAGTTTTGTCTGAAAATATGATTTGAATGAGGAGAGAAAAGAAGACAAGTTTCCCTCTTTACCATATTTTGAATTATAATTCACTCAGAAATGAAGGGAACTCAGGCTGGTTTAGATGCCCAGGCTGCAAAACTAGTTTGCTTTCTTCAGTATTGTTTTCATTATTCTTCTGCTTGTTGTATTGCCTCTTTTGTAAGATACTTCAGTTTTGAGAAGTGCAGCAAACATAACATTTATGTTTGTTGATTTATCAATGATTTGAAATGCTGGGCTGAGCCTTCTGCGAGTGTAGAGGAAGAAATCCTATCATCAAAAAAACATGAGTTTGGAGTAATAATAAAGGGGCCGTTTTAAAACGGATTGTTAATCGGAGAGAATGATGGCAGGAAGGGAGGAATGCTATCGTCTAGACTTCCCTCTTCCTCTCTTAGCTGGCCTCTCCTCTGTACAGACCTCCAGATGGAGGATTAACAGTTCACTTGATGCATTGTCATGATGATGTGGACGAGTGTTTTCTTTCTCTCTCCAGCACAGTAACTCTCTCTAAGTTAAATACACACACACACACAGACACACAAGAAAAAAACTTGTTGTAGGACTTGTGTCTGTGTGTATAGTTATATTTGCATCATGCTTTGGGAAGCAGTTATTGTCTTTCTACCCTGCTAAGTGCTGCCCCCCGTCTGCTGGTATGGTAACTGCGCTCTGACAAAGAGAAGAGAGAAGATGTAATGATTCTGGATTATTATGTACTGTTTTCATCCAGTTTGTCATTAAGATGCCTTAAGAGTGTTTGGTGGACTTGAGATGATGTAAATTATTCTGACAAACTGATATGTTTCTTGCTGAGAGGTAAGGTCTATAATACTCAGAAATCCTGACTCTAATGTCATTAAACCACACACAGCATTCTCATGTCTTCTAACCTGATCAGTCTGTAACTGAATCCAAACCAGCAGGAGGAAACAGATCTTCAAGAGTTCAGCTTTCTCAGGACAGAGCACTGGTTGTTTTACACAGTTTGTGTTTCTTTTGCTCTTCTTCACAGTTTATTGCAGTGAGCGTGTTGTATTTCTACCTTGAAGTCATGCTTCATGCATTTAAATTAACACTGACAAGACCTACCCTTCTTGACGCACATTTTTAAGCAGCAGGCTTATCCCAGTTTCAGAAAAGGTCAGTTTATCTGTGCCATTTTTCAAACAGACTATTGTGATATTCAGATCTTCTGTAGTGTAAGGTTTGCAATTAAAGACTCAAAGAGAGTGTAAAATCCAAATAATTTAATTCCAATACACATGGAAAAAATACCTGGTGCTCAGCTGACTGCTGTTCCCTCTAGCCAGCGCTGTTGAGAATAACTCACCAGTTTGCAGCTGGCGGCCTCTGGTGAGTAGAACAGACACAAGCTGTTTACCTGAAAGTATAGACCTCTCTATTATTGGAACTACTGCCACAAGCCTGTCTGGTTATGTTGTCTGAGTGAAGGGAGCCACAGTTTGTTGATTTTTAGGAACTCTCTGCCTGCACTTGGTGTGTGTTTGGGCTTAGCACCTGGCATATAGACATAAACCTCGCCACTCATCTGCATCTGGCCAAACAGCCATTTAGGGTTTCAGTCACTCTGTACACAGATAGTCAATACTGATGCTCATCTTAGATCAACTGAATGTAATGTATATCTCTGCGAAGAAAATATGCAAAGTAGTCAAGAAGTTTGGCACAGACTATTTTGATAATCAATTTATCATCTAATTAAACTTTTTTTTGTCTTGTACTGAATTCCTTTGAATTTTGGACTTTTGGTTGGACACAATAAGGAGTGATGGACACAAATATTGCTGCATTGAGCTGGAAAATGAGCCATGGTCTTTAACACACACACACACACACACACACTCTCACATCCAAGGATTCAAAGTATCAACCAGCAGAAAGTTGTGTAAACGTCACATTTTTATTCACCTGGCACCATATGAAATGACAAACCTGAGCTCCTTCATATATAAACCTCCTGTCTTTTGCTCCACTCCGTGACTCGCCCAGCCTCTTTCATCGATCCAGACATGAATCGATCTCACCACCCCACGCACACACAGACACACAAACACATTTTTGCATTCTGAGCTCCACTCGTCTGTCTCGAGCAGTGACAGAGCTGTCTCCGGATAGCACCACATCTCTTCTGAGGAGTGACATAAGAGCGTGTGTGTGTGTTTGTGGAAACTGTGTGTGCTCAGGGTGTTTCATAGATGTAGGTGGGTTACAGTGGGTGTGCGTCATCTGGTTTGCTGTGTGCATGCAACGGTGCGTGAGCAGTTAACGGCACTACCTGAAAAAGCTTCCCATTTCGTGCAGAGGTGCAGAACTACATACATACAGAGCTTGTTTTGTGGTTTGGGACCTGTGTGTGTGTGTGTGTGTGAGTGTGCGTGCGTGCACATCTGTCACCTGTGAACAAACGGCACAGGCTTTCCTCCTCATTAGGCGTCTTCAGTACCTCCACCAAGACGTACAGCTTCCCTGCAGTGATCACACACACACACATGCACACACACTTTTGTTCACTCACATACATATATACTCATTTATGCTCACACACAGTCATAAGTACACACACGCTGACAGTGAAAAGGGAATTATATTACCTACAGCAGAGTGATCATCATCATTTACATCCCCATATATACCCTCATGTCTCCAACATCTACTGCTTAACACACACGTGCACACACACACACATCTTCATTTAAGTTCATTCACACCCGTCCAGTTGGTCCATTTCTCACCCTGAGCTCCCATTAAGAAGCAGTACCCCACAGACAAACTCACAGACTGCAGCACAGTGTAAAATAGATTTGCTTTCTGAGGCTGATAAACAAGTGATTATTTTTCCCCGTGGCTGTAGTTTGTCCTTTTTTACGGCTTCTCGGTGTACATGAAGAGATGGAAATTGTGTTTACCTCAAGTCAGAGATTGACTGATATGATGTGATGAAGTTTATCCCCTGCACAGTTTGGAGCAAATGATAGCACTGGATCTGGTTTGGGAGTCACACTGAGGCCGGATTACTTGCTTCACACTAGTTAATTTAACAACAGTTTGCTAGTTTGCTGGGTTATGGTGAATTTATTGGGTTTTGAGAGTTTTCAGGATGAGAGAATGTTCAGTTTCAAATTGAAATATTACACAGGAGAAACATTTTCTATGAGTTGAACTTGCCACACATTTTTTTTATCTGATAACTCCTACATTTTTTCCAATATGAAAAGCTGAAAAGTACTTTTGAACTAGAACAAGAAACTGCGGTTAAGAAATATGAAAAACTATGTAGATGCATATTTTATGTTTTTTTCTTTTGTTTTTGGGAAAACTGTAATTTCTGTCTATGTCCTGTTGGAATGCAGAGCTATGTATGTGCTAGGAGCACAGGTGCTGGGGCCTCGTCTTGTGGAAATGACCATAATCATAACAACAATATTATAGCTGCCATACTTCACACATTTTCACAGTAAATATGCAGTAGAGAATTTAAGATTTGCATGACCAGTGTTGTGTAGCAGACCTTTAATTGCAAAGATTTACTTTGCAGAAGTGCCATCTATGCTAGAAATGTTTGAGCACTGTGGACTCCTTCCTATAGAGGGACGTTGCAATATTTTTTCCCTCATAGACATAGTTTCCTGCAGCACTAATGTCGTGCTATAAGATGTAGATGCTAAAATCTGTCACTGGTGGCACACGTTAAATCATCTCCCATTTCTTTGTCTCTTCACTGCAGTGACAAACTTCAACAATGGCTTGGAGGCCAGTTCAGACTCTGATGACGAGGACAAGCTACACATTGTGGAGGAGGACAGCCTGCAGGAGCCTGAGGTCGCCGATGCTGATGGGACCACACCGCAGGACAGCCATGACGCCACCACAACAGTATTACCCCACAACGGCTCCTGGAATGGAGGTGAGATGCCACCACAGAAACATGAGGATTACACGTTTATCAGTATCAGAATGTAAATTTTCAGTCCAGCCATAATCTGTGCAACATTTTTATTGAAGTAAATGTAGGTCAGCCGTTCTTATTATCTGTTAATCCTGGGAAGGTTTTCTGAGCATGTTCTCAGATCCACACAGTAACACACACATTCCCAGCTGGGAGTTGCCCATTACACCCATACAAGCTCTGCAGTTGAGAGATAAATTAAATTTTTACCCAGCTGCACCTTTCTAGTAGTGGTTCAGGGAAGTTAGGGGGTTATTCTGTTTAGTTGTACCAATTTTCCCAGCCTCTCTTCAGAGCTGACAAATTCTGGACACAAATCTGCTTTTGGGACATTTAGGCCAGTAAACGAAGTGACGAAGTGATAGCCAAAAACTTCAGCTGAGTGCATGGTAGTACTCTCATCTTTATATGCTCACGTGTTGGCTCTTCTGTTTCAGTAGATACATTAGAACAGGTGGTGAGATTAATTATCCACGTAAAATCAAGAGCAACCAATGCAGGACAGAAGCAGACTAATGTTCTTTGTGTTGGCTGTGCATTATTGTGTAACAGTCCTACACAAACTAAAGCACATATACAGTGCATTTCTTTTAACTCCTTGCATCTTAATTAAATAATGTGGCGGGAAGATGCCACCAGGATTAAAAAAAAAACACGTAAACTAAACATTCTGAAGACAGTGTTGTTGTGCAGAAAGGATGCAATCAGCTGAACGCGAGCACAGCTCAGTATGGTGTGACACTTTCAGATCAACGGAGGAACTAAGAGTTATAAAAAACAGATAATATGAGCAATAGGAAGATGTGAAAGAGAGAAAACTTGAGGTAGGCAGATAGAGAAAGAGAATCAAGGAGGGAAAGTAAGCATGTCTGAGGAACAGACACGCTTCAACAATGCCTTCAATAATATATAATCTTGCTGGTAGTCATGCAGAGGTTTGCCTGTATAATCTCCAGCTTTCACATCCAGCAAACCTGGATAAATCCCATACGTTCCCTGAAAGACTACAACTTCTTTAAATAATACAGAGCTCTGCCCCAGGCCAGTCCTTTACAGGCAGTTTGTACTGCACTGTGTATGTGAAAATCCCTGTCAATACCAGTCATACGACAAGTGACACTTTTGTGATTTTGGTTTGACCCTTCACACAGCTCAGTGAGACCGTTTAAGTGTTTAAGTATTATTTTATGTATTTCTCTTCTTCTTTACTTTAGAGAGTAAAGAGTAAAGTCAAATTTTACACACAAACCGGCAGAGTTTGGTCTCGTTACCCAGGTCAGCTGTTTGTGTGAAAGGGTTAACCTCAGCCTCTTTTCACCAGTTTTTATTGTCTGGTATGAGAGTGAGACTAGAGGCTGCCAAAATGTACTGGTATGCTACACACAGCATCCAGCACCATGCAAATACAGGAGATTCTTGAGTGAGATTATTGAGTCACACAGCTCAGATGAAAGTGATGACTTGTGAAGTGAAAATCGGAGTGAAACTTTAATCCAGTCAGAGCTTTTAAGCGAAGAAGTAAATCTCATCGAATATATAGACAGTTGCTATGTAAAATATCTGATTGTTAGTACATCAGTATCGATGTAATGTTGTACTGGTGGACATACTCACGTTAAGTCTCTGCGTATTGTGCAACCTGCCAGTGGTTTCTCTGTAATCCAGCCTTTGTAGGTCAATTTACAGTAGTCTAACCGTGATGATTATGCATTATCTGCATTTCTTTTCTTGGCACAACAGACCTAACATCCTACCTCATACCAAGATTAAGCAGACTAGACCAAGAAGATGAGGATAAGGCACCAAGGTTCTCCACTGTCATCTCTGGGTGACAGTTATCAGGGGCAATAATCAAGACTTTGGTTTTATCTGCCTTTAACTACAGAAAGATTACGTCCATCTCACAGTGTGATCTGCAATATCACCATTTTTGCACAGCATATAGGGGTTTATTCTTTACTTTTGGTGATTTAGTGCCCAGTATGTAAGTATAATGTTGTTGGTCTGTGTCTATCTACCTGCTCTCTCTTTGATCAGATTAGTTCCACCCTCCTCGCAGCCTTAGTGAACGCCGGTTTGCCTGCAGAGCCAGATGTTCTGCTCTTCTATCTGCCCTCTCTTCTCTGATTGTCTGTACGTCACCACATCCTAAAGGCTAATCTAACTACAACACAAACACACCCACACACACACACACACACACACACACACACATTATCTCCTTCTGAACCGAAATCTCTCCCGTACCATCTCTCTCCGATAAAACACAGTAACGAGCTTCATCATCATTTCTTGCCATCTCTGTTCTCAGACTGCCTATCTGTCCACCTCTTTATTTATTACATTTTGAAGCCCTCTGAGCATAAATTAAAATATTAATGAGGATTAACAAACACCCACTCGTACCTTTTTCTAAAATGCGTTAAATCAATTCAAATGCATTGCAGTAGATCTCTATTGCAACATCTTTTGAGTGGGACTGCAGTTAGCATTTATTTTAAATTATGGATTAATCTGGAAAGTATTTTCTTTATTGATTGGGTAATTGTTTGGTTTATACGTCAGAAAACTGTGGAAAATAGTCATTCACAAAATCCCAAAGCCCCAAATGACATTTTTAAATGTCTTGATCAGAATCCAAAGATACTTGAGACACATGAGACAAAGAAAAGCAGGAAAGCTTCACATTTCAGAAGCTGAAGTTTGGCATATATTGCTTGAAAAATTACTTTAAAAAAATGATGAATTATCAGAGTTGTTGCCGATTCTTTTTCTGTTGATCAACTATTTATATCAGCTCTACATTTCAGTTCAGGATTTTCCACATGTGTGCTCTATAAAGACAGGTGTGTTGACTGAGATATTAGTGAAATAATGCTGTAATGAGCTTCCTCATTAGCACTGCTTAGATTGTGTGTGACTGTGGGGAGTTGAGTCAGCTAAACTGCATCTTGTTTGTCAGTGCAGACTGGTTTTATTTGCACTGCATGTCCACTTGTAGATTAATGAGGAGCAGGTTTGGTCATGCAGGATGCATCACGTCTGCTTTATTAAGCACAGTTGGACCTCATGTAGGTTATCAATCAATTTCCTGCTGCCCTTCCTCTTATTCTACCCATTTATAATTTGAGAAGTTTCACCAGCTGCAGGAAGTGCAGACAGAGACAGATGTTTTGGAAGCTTTGTGTCTTTATTTTGTTTTTTAAATCGGCTTTCTTTTCACTTCCAGACAACCTGAAAAAGCTCTTTAAAACTCTTTAAATTTAAATGTCCACGTTCCCGCCAGTAAGTAAGTTTGTAGGATTAGCTACTTACCCATCTTAAGGACACTTTCAAAAACATGACACACCTTAGCATACAAACCAAACTGCAAAAGTGCCACAAGATTTAATAAGCAGAGGCAGAGCCAAGTCTGCATTCAGCAGCAGAGGTTGATTGGCTTGTGTTTACACCGCTTCTCAATGCCCTTTTAATCCTCGATTCCCCGCAAACATTTCAGCCCACGCAAGCATCTGCCTTCATCTCATCAGCAGTTGGTTACAGCTAAGCAGGAAATACTAAAACCATGGAGACGGCGAGAATGTGACACTCAGAGATATTGCTCTCAAGGCTTGTTTCATTGTTGCTGAATAAAGCCTTACATGGTGTGAGCAGTGCTCATGAGTGCTGCTCGCTCTCTTTCACTTTGTTTTTCTCCCTCTCCCAGCTCTCTCCTTACTCTTCTGTGTACCCGCTATTTTTCTACAGTCACTGATCCCTTTTCATCTCTGTATTCTTCTGCCTCCCTTTCTTCTTGCCTTCTTTTTTTTTGCATTTGTTTCCCCTCTTTTCCTCTGTTCTTCTCCTGCTAAGTATCCAACTTCAGATATTGTGTGAAAGCCTCTCCTCAGTGTTTGAAGTGATAGCTGGTGCTCAGCTTGCTTTGGATGTTATTAGCTGTTAATTATTCCCAAAAGGTTTGCTGATCTTGTTGTTGTTCGGTAAACTTCGACATGAGCATCACTTGTTTGACTTTTTTGGACAAACTAACCTCTCTAACTTTCATAGGCCTCGTCCCCCCAATGCCGAATACAGCTGCAGCTATTAGAGCCCAAGATCAGCATAACCTGTATTGTTGACATTATTAGTAGGTGGCTGGATAAATACAGTATGTAAACAGATTTATCACAGTGAACTCCTGGTGCTATGAATAAGTTCCCAAGACCTGTTTACATGTTTGTTACAATACTGTATTTGACATTTGAAGAGTTATGATAGCAACAGTTTTTAAATTGTTGTATTTAGTGTTGTGACATATGTATTTCTGCTCTAATTATCAAGCTCACTCATCCATCTGTAATATAGTTCTACCAGAGCTGGTGTGTAAGATTTGATATGAAAGCAGTTCCCTGTTGATGCTCTCTGGACTGTTAACTGTTTATTGACAGCGTTACTTGGTTGTGAAGCTGCAGTAAAAATAGTTTATTATCTGAATTCTGTGTTTTTTGACCCTTGACCTTTACTATCACATGCTTTTCATGGAGGATGGAAAACTTGTGTGTGCCCCTGTTTTAGTTATTGTACATTACATAAGAGCTGTTAAAGACTTAAACAGTAACATCCATATGTACAGACACACACAGACACACTGCGACATTCCGGGGAAGAATTTACACACTTGCGATCTGATGAGAAAAGCGTGTGAATATGATCCGTTTTTTGGAGGGCCTTTCACCTGCACCTGCTGTAGAAACCAGCCTGTTCAGTCCTTTAGAGAAACATTAACAAACCAGGAAGGAGAAACGTTTGTAGTGTGTGTGGAGGAACTCTGACCGTGTTGGAGGGAAGTCATGGAAAAGTCATGAAATGTTGCAGCGCTGTGTAGCCACTGTGGGAACCCTTCAAAGACTTTGCGTGATATTTTTGGATTGTCTGACTTTCACTCCTTTCTTTCCTCCCCATCTGAGGCGAGAGCAGAAAGCAGGGAGAGCAGCTGGTGTTGAATTGGTCCTCTGGTGAGGGAGATTAAAGTCTGCTACTCCCCCTGCAGTCTGGGCCGCACTGCAGCTCCAATCCATCCTGCCTTATAAATTCACCACGGACTCACAGTGACAGGTTCTGGCAAGGTATAGGAGTGCAGTGTGTGGAGTGTGTGTGTGCTTGTGAATAACTCTGCCAGTGTGTTTGTCTGCACAAATGTGTCCCATTAAGTGTGTATGTGTGTTCGCCACATGATTTCCTGTTTTCATTCCATTCTGAGATTCCACATGTGTGTGTTGCGGCGTACTGGTCGTCATTACTTTGTGGCTTTTTGTGAGGCATTAAGTGTAATTGTAGAGGGAAAATATGCAGAGAGGTGTATCAGAGAAGGGGGAGGAGGGTCAGGAGAAGGGGTGATAGAGGGAGGGGGAGGGGGCAGAAACAAAGCGAGGCAGGAGAGGGAATTTGGAGAAAAGAGATGAAGGTGGAGAAGCAGATTGAGGTGGAAGAGAAGAGAAGTAGAGAGAGTGCTGTATAGTGTGTTTGAATACAACTTATATTTTACTTGTTTTCAGTTCAGGGTTTTACCAACGTTTTTGTGTAGGTGTCCTGGCTGGCCTGGAACAAACGTCCACTAACATTTGTATTTAATATTAAGCTTATTAAGCTTGAGGAAAAATGAGTAACAGCCCTACATCCAGAGATTTTTCATAAACTGACATCTTTTAACTACATTTATTACAGGATGAGCCGCTTCAGGATCGAAATGCTGTCATGAAAAAGGAGAACCTCTGCATTTACATATTTTTTCTGTTGTCAGGCAAACAAGCATAAAACGGCGATTTGATTTGCATGTCGTAAAAGCTACCTGTTTTCTAACAGAACAGTTTCTGCACTGTTCGAGTCGCTCTTTTATGATCGCACATTTGTCTGACAGATCCAGCAAAAATACAGCCCAATGACAACATCTGTGTTGTGTCGTCAGCTGCGTTGAACTTTAAGATCAGAAGTGACAGAAAGTTGTCTTCTTAACTTTATGAGTGTTAAGCCGCTTAACAAACATTCAGTTTTCATCGTACCTACAAAGATTAAGGCTGGCGTTTTCAGCTTTGTTCCTATTTTAGTAAAGTTCAGTCGGTTTACATGTGCCAGAAACACAAAATGGAAAGAAAAAGATGTGTAACTTAATGTGGACAAACTCTGAGAGAGAATTAAGAGCGAGAGACAGAGAGGAAGGAGAGGGAGTGAGACAGAAAAGTAAGGTAGAAATGAGGAGAGTAAGGGTGTAGAGAAAGGAGGAGGTGCTGTAAGAAGAAAAAGAGGGATGAGTGGAGAGGTGGAGAACGAAGCATGAAAGGTAGATGAGTGTGTCTCTGAGGGGAAAGAGATATTTGGAAAGCTTTTGGATGAGATCATGGGAAGCTATGGTCTGCTCGTTTAAAATGAGGCTTAACAGGGCTCAGCCTGGGCCCGCCTCTTCTTTATGAAGACACACACACACACACACAGAACAACATAGACTCCTCCCTTCTTTTTATGACTGGCTCTGTGATGGCAGATCCTGCAACACACACACACACACACACACACACCCAGCTGCACCTGTCCCTGACAAGGCTCAGCAGGAAGAGGCGTGGCCTTTGGCACCGGTCCTGTCTGCATTTAAAATGCTTGATCTCCATGGAAACGTTGGTCACAGTTTTACCTCACTGCTTGTTCTTATCAGTGTCTTGACACAGAAAGTGAAGCAACTTCTCTGCCCTAGTTTCCTCGCTGTTGTTGTTGTTGGCGTGGGGGGGCAAAGCTCATTGCTGATACAGGTAGTATCAGGTAGTGAGGAAAGTTGTCCCACAGGTCAGGGTTTTCTGTCCTGTACAGCTGTTACATGAACAGCAGTTTTAGTGTTTTTCTTTTAACTTTACCCTTCACAGTTAATTTGCACTTAAAAAGTCAGTGGAACAAGCTGTTTATTTTAGTGGAATATTTTCCTGTGTGAGTTTGAAAATGTTAACACTTGGTTTTATACGCTGAATCACTGAAGCGCTTTCAGCTGATGTTCCTTTCACTTTCCTCATGTTTGAATTTGAGAAAAGTCAAACACTACATGTTTGCCGATTTTCCTCTTTTTCCTCTGTCTTACTCTTGACTTTTCTCCTTGAGGGTACACTTCCTAATTAATTAAAACATCCACATTTCCTTACAGCTCAATGTTGATGATGTTAAACTGAGCTCTGAACTTTCAGAACATCAACAGTGGCATAGGTGAAAATTTTCGGATTTTGGGAAGCTACCAGGATTATTACCAAAATCAGGGAGTAAACCTTAAAGAAAATACTACAGAACCATTTGGTTCATTTTAGAAACGTCTAAAATTGTTTCTCTCTGTGTTTTGGAAAATTGAACTCTTCAGGCTTTGATTTTAGAAATATTAATTGCAGACTTTTTTTCAGAAACCTGAGATAAAGGGATGGTTCCAGAGAGGTGTGCTCATTCACGAGGGATTATTAAGAAGCCCTGTGGCGCTCTCTAGTGGTGATTCTTCAAAACGACATTGCATGCAGCTGGTAATCCAGTCATTAGAAGCTTAGTAGAACAACTCTTCAGAGGATGAAAGTACAGTATCAGCTCTTTATCCAAAAAAGAAACTGTATAGAAATGTATTTTATTTTATTTTCTATGTACGTCAAAATCTGATGGTAGAGGTTTGTAACATCCAAGGTAGGAAAAAGCAAATGATGTGATGATGTGTGTGTGTGTTTTTAGTGAAGGAGGAGTGTGTGTCAGAAGAGGAAGATGAGGTGGTGAAGGATGCTCTAGTGGAGGAGATTCTCCAGCAGGGAGACACAGCCATCATCTATCCTGAAGCCCCCGAGGACGAGCAGAGTCCAGCGGAGACAGGAGGTGCTGATGAAAACGGTAACAATGACACACAAGCACACAACTGCTCACTTATGTCAGCAACTGTGCTGATTATGTGAGTAATGGTATCAGAAAAGTTTGTTTCTGCTCACTCTCCATATGTTTTGTTTAAAGCTTCACTTGTTAAACTTTTAATGTGGAAATATAACCATCTATGAAATCTAGCCTCCCCTCTTTAGCATGAAATATTGGAAGCAACAACAGAGATTGAACATGTTTACTTGGAACTATATATCAAACGTCCTGAAGCGTGAGAATGAGACAAATGCTGCGTTAGTGAAAAGCAAAATCATAAAAGCAGCTGTGATTAAATATGGTTCCCAAAAAGATTTAAATGGCAACAGCAGATGCAAAGACTGAGTGTTAAGGGCCTTACACACTGTGCATAGAGGCTGCATACATGTTAAGGTTGGAGGACTTTAAACCACCACTCTACATGTTCCTCTTTCAGGCACACCAGATTCCTTCTCCCAGTTACACACTTGCCCCTACTGCTCCCGGGGCTACAAACGCAATGCCTCGCTGAAGGAGCACATCAAGTATCGCCACGAGACCAGCGAGGACAACTACAGCTGCTCACACTGCAGCTACACCTTCACCTACCGCTCGCAGCTGGAGAGGCACATGAGCCACCACAGGGGCACCAGGGAGCAGGTAACTTTAGGGCCTGAAGGTCTCGGGCTTCAACCCCGTCAAAGTGCAGGACACGAGTGTTTGATCAATGCAACCACAATCTGTTTCAGGGGAACTTGTTGGTCTGAAAGTCTGAATAACTCATTAGAATTCTGAAATTATGCCAGATTGTGTTTTCACACAGATCTGTACAAAATCTGTATTGAATGATTCTCCAGTGGTTCTGGTTTGTCTAACTTTATTTCAGCTTTTTCGTTTATTTTACTTTCCGGCCTCCTTTTAAAGCACATTGATTATTATTCCTTCAAATTCAACATTTAGTTTCACTCTGGAGAAATAAGTGAAAAGCAGAATTGTTTGACCTTTGACCTACAGCGCAGCTGAAGAAACTGCAAATCTTCACTGTGTTTTTTAAAAAGTTTAAAAAGCTTTTTTTTTTTTTTTTAACTTTCCCCTAATGAACAATGAACCTTCCCTTGTTATTTCTATGAGATGAATGCATCTGGACACACCTGCTTCTGTAGTTACTCATCACTTCTTCTTGTTGGTGTGTATTTTTTTCTGTCTCAGCTTCACGTTTCCCAGTCGACAGGAGGATCAGGAGGAACAGGTGGAACGCGCAAGTTCAAGTGTACCGAATGTTCCAAGGCCTTCAAATATAAGCACCACCTGAAGGAGCACCTGCGCATTCACAGCGGTGAGCTGTTGCCACGGCAACCGCAGCACACAGACACGCACACACGCTCTCTTGTGCTGCTGGTGTAAGGACACTCGTTGACATAATGCGCTCTGTAGACCCTTACATCATTAACCTTGACCCTCACAACTAAATGGCTAAAAACAGGTCTTAACCCTCAAACAGCTTTAAAATTTTGACAAGAGGTCAAAATGTCCTCACAACGATGGTTTCAAACCAACCTTTGTCCACACAACCATAGAAAGGCATGCACATACACACACTCAAACAGAACCAAGGTTCATTGTCTAAATAAAATAAACTAAAACTGTGAAAATGTTAATCTAAATCAGGAACTATCCAATCAAAGATTAAGTGACCAAGATTCAGAGTCATAGCCAACTTTTCCAACTTCACTATTATAGTATTTTTCAGTGCTCAGTTTGTTTAGTCCCAAAAATGTGTTTAGGTTTTATACTAAATTATACAACAAAAAAGTGTCATATCACAAAATAGGAAATGTTCTCTACTTTTCATTTAAACGAACACAAAACGCAGTTGAACTTCTCTTTTAAGTTTGTGTAATTTCTCTGTGTGCCCCTCTTAGGTGAGAAACCATACGAATGCTCAAACTGCAAGAAACGATTCTCCCACTCAGGCTCCTACAGCTCCCACATCAGTAGTAAGAAGTGTGTGGGTGCAGCACCCCCCAACGGCGTCACTCGGACGTCGATCAAATCCCCCCCGCCTCCCACCCAGACCACACCTGTTGTAATCGCCCCAGCCCGCGTGGTTCTCAAAGAGAAGACTGAAAGTAAACCCCTCCAGGAGCAGCTCCCTGTCACCCAGATCAAATCTGAACCTGTGGAATACGAGTGCAAGCCTGCGATGGCAGCACCAGCAACTTCAGCTGGTACTAACGGAGTGGTGAACGGAGGGACTGCTCAGCCAGCTGTGGTCCCAGCTGCAACCCTGCCTCAGGGTGTGGCTATGGTCGTGCCCACAGTGGGCCTGATGTCGCCCATTAGCATCAATCTGAATGACTTGCAGAATGTGCTCAAGGTTGCGATGGACGGAAATGTGCTCAGGCAGGTGCTGGGCACAGCCAACGGGGTGGTGACGCAGGGGAAGCAGGGAATTGTAGTCCAGCAGCCACAGCAGCAGATCATCAGCCTGCCGGCTTTTGTGGATCACGACGGCACCACGAAGATCATCATCAACTACAGCATCAGCCCTGCGGCTGCCACCACTGCCACTTCCCAGCCTGCATCGCTTGTTGTCAAAAACAATCCTCCTCCCGCTCCTGCTGTAACTAGCACTGCTGCAGCTCCCACCCCGACCAAAACAGATAAACCCCCAACCCCTGAGGTGGCAGACCTCACTATCGTCAAGGCGGAGCCAGAATCAGTGCCTGTCACAGACATGGAGACAGAGGCAGCCTCACAGAAAGAAACGGAAACTGTTAAACCTTCAGACACAGCTCAGATGCCAAAAGCCAAGAGCACCAGTACATGTTTACTATGTGATGACTGTCCCGACAACCTGGAGGCGTTGCATCTCCTCCAGCATCGTAAAGCAGCCAATGGGGAGGCTGTTGACTGTGCCGCCCTGGACCCCTCATTTGCTGCTTTGTTAAGCGAGGCGGGAGTGACCCTGGAGGAGCCGCCTGTGGACGATCTCCTCTCGCTCCTCAAGACCTACTTCGCCTCAAATGCCAACCCCAGTGAGGAAGAACTGACAGGGATCTCAGAGTCTGTTAGTATTCCCGTAGATGTGGTCAGAAAGTGGTTTGCCAAGATGAATTCTGGGAAAAGTGTGGGGAAAAACTGCAGTGACACTACAGCGGTGTCCAAAAAGACTGAAACCACAAATTCCAGCTCAAAGGTCACTTTGAATCAGAATGGAAAGGAAGAAGAGGACGACACCGAGGAAACATTCAACAAAGTCTCAGCAGAATCTGGAAACACTTCTCCGTCAGACTCCAGCCTCAACGCCGGGGACCTTGTCATTGTTAAAAGCGAGCCAGAAGACCCAGAGGCCCCAGACTCCCAGGCAGAGCCCCTGGACCTCTCCCTCCCTAAACATATTTCAGCAGCATTGGAAACAGATACGATCGCTCCTCCCGCCAAGCAGCAGGAACAACCTCTGAATCTGACCTGCCTGAGGAAGGAGCAGCTCGAGGGTCAAACCATCTACGTCACCACACCTCAGACCGGAAGACCTGTCAACATCGTCACTGCTGCACAGCTCCCCACGTTAGTGGCCATTGCTGGCCAGGGCACTGTGGGCTGTCTCAGCGCCATCAACACCACAACGAAGCGAACCATCCTCATACCCCAGCTCACATACACCTATGCCACTACAGCCGGCAATGCCTCTGGAGCAAAGACTGTCGTACTCAATGGCCATAAGGTTTGTAGTCTTAAACATCCTGTCCTCCAAACCACATTTCCTCTGTTTGTCTGACCCAGAGTCTGAAAGCCATAAACATTAATGGATTTAACAGATAAAAGCAGAAAATCCTCACATTTGAGAATCTGAACCTAGTGAATTCGACTTCCTGTGGTTACAGGGCTGCAGTACAGTTATATAGTCAGATGTTTATCAAGTACTATTAACTGAGCTCACATGATAGTGGTTGACCTGAAAAGTTCCACTTTAGTTTCTGATTTAGTCAGTGGTAATCTTTCCTTCAGATAAGAATCCTGCACATATTTAACCCCCTGCTGTCTTTGTGTGGCCAGTTAAATGTTCCCCATGAAACAGATTAAACCCAGAGTAAACACTTTGAAACACTTTGATCTTACTTTTAAACAACACCCTGCCTCCTTCCCAGAGTCACAAACCTTCTCACATTCAGACTGTTGACTGCTGAGCAGCTCTGCTGCAGCAGGTGAAGGTGCCAATTTTAGAGACAACTCAATCAAAGGAGGAGATGTTGTCCATTAGCATTCACTGTGCAGACCTTTCAGACAAACTGAGGATTCAAACAATGGTCACTAAGCTAATTTTCCTCACTTTCAGGTTAATGCCTCCACTTGACATATGACATTAAATAATTTAAACTCAATGATTAATGACTTTTTTCTGTTCCATTTTACAGCAGGAGAAACGTGCGGACAGCAGCTTGGATGCCGTGCCCACAGCGGAGGAGCAGAACGACTCCGATTCAGCCGGACTGATGAAGAAGCGCCGCCTGGAAAACGGCGTCTACCCCTGTGATCTCTGCTCCAAGGTCTTCCAGAAGGGCAGCTCCCTGCTCAGGCACAAATACGAACACACAGGTATGCCTTTAGTTGAAAAAGTGACTGAAACACACGTTCTAAAAGAACAGCTCTTCTACAATCTTGACGTGCTGAATTAACACTAAGGCACTCGTTCGTTGTGTTACACCTGCCCTTTTTCAGTCAAGAAAATGAAAATAGTCTGGTTTATTTCATTCAGCAGGGTTTCTGTTTCCCCTCTGCCCAGAGGTAGTCCGAGTTTTCAAGGCTATCATTTTACATGTGACATCATACCTCATAAAACGTGTTGTACTTCGTGTGATTTAAACTTTAATGGGACACCTGGCCTGTAAATGTACCAGCTCACAAACTGTTGACATCACTATTAACGGAGATGAGACTCCTGAGGTGAATTAACTTGATACTCTCCCTGAAGCTCCAGCTAGCATCATGGTATCAGGCTGGAATGTGTTTTTATTAAGAACTGTGAGCTGTCATCAGCACTACTGTGCACTGGTGTGTGTTGGTTCAGCCATGACATCATCCAGCAAAACCACACACACACTTCAGTGCTGTTGACATATAAAATCTATGTTTTTGGAGTGTTTCAGGGATTTTTTTTTTTTTTTTTTTAAAGGAGATTGCTGGTGTTTTTTTTTCTAACAAATTGTCCACAAATCCCTGATCCCATGCCAAAACAACAACGGCTGTGAATACACAGACAGCTGGATTTATAGTGTTTACTTTGCTGATGCTTCAAGTTTCATTTTCAAAACTTTCTCACTACCTTAGAATATAATACTATAAGTCTCTTTGAAGAACTGGCACTGCACTCACACACAACATTTTTTAATTTGCTAGTCATTTTTCTGCCCAGGATCAGTGTCAGGGAAAGGCTCTTCCTCCTCTGACTCTTTCTTGTTTCATCTGCAGGAAAACGGCCTCATGAGTGCAACGTCTGCAAGAAGGCCTTCAAACACAAACACCACCTGATCGAACACTCGAGGCTGCACTCCGGCGAGAAACCATACCAGTGTGACAAGTGTGGGAAGCGCTTCTCTCACTCCGGCTCGTACTCCCAGCACATGAACCACCGTTACTCCTACTGCAAGAAGGACGGGTCCAACTCTGGCTCCGGCTCTGGCTCTGCACCGCGCAGGGTCCAGACGGAGCTCGGCAGCCCTGGCGCCGGGCCGCAGTCGGACAGCCGGACCACGACCCCGCCCTCCCAGCTGGACTCAGACGAGAGGGAGACCGAGGAAGAGGAGGACGAAGACGACGAGGCCATGTGCATGGACGACATCCGGGTTGTTCAGGTGGACGACGGTGAGTGTGAGATCTACGAGGGTAACTTTGACGACGATGAGGAAGACGGGGAGGAGATGGCAGAGGAAGAGACGACAGGAGAAGAAGAGGCGGACAGAGACAAGGTGGAGAAGGAGTTTGTATGTGATGTGGTGGAGATTGAGCTGGGGGACGATCACGTGGAGGACGAAGAGATGGAGGAAAGAACCGAAGAGAAGCAGGAAGCAGCAGGTGTGGAAAGAGAGGAAATGGCAGACTGTGAAGCAAATACAGACAAAAGCGTCACGGAGGGGTCAGACAGCACCGAACCCTCAGAGGAAGTGGTGACAAACTCCAAATAAAGGAAGGAAAATGTCCTCTGGGACGGTTCGAATGTGTCGGTCATTAAAGTCGAGTTAATTAAGACAAAACCGCATCTTGCATTCAGAAGAAAGTCACGGCGGTTGCCTGATTTCTAACGGTCCACTACTGTGTACAAAAACCCAGGTGTGCCTGAACTTGAAAAAAGAAAAAAAAGAAAAAACAAAACAGTGACTTTTTTCTTGTGAAAATTAAATATCAGTGTTAAAATTGTTTATAGAAGTACAGATTTTAAAGCAAAACTCACCCATCAACTTGTTAGACTTGTTACTGAGACATCCCAGGTTGTTTTGTTTGTTTGTTTGTTTGTTTGTTTGTTTTTATTTGGTCAGTGTTACTAATCTTGTTCTTGTTTGAAACATTTTAACCTGTAAAGATGAGAAAGATTTCTATACCTTTTTATTGCCAATGAAGTTTCCTAAATCAGTATTTTATTGAGTTCTACGAACAAAAACCTCTGCACTACAGTATTCCTGGTTTACCTATGGATACATGCCTCATGCATTGTATGCCCTTCAGTGTTATATATGTACACTAGCTAGCGAGATGTTGTTTGTGTTAGTGTTAGTCTTTGCTAGCTAGCATTACCTTTGTTTTCAGTTTGACTGTTAGCCTTAAGGAAAACAAAGTATTCTTGGGGAGGGTTGTGGGTGGGATGGGGAGTCCGGGATGAGAACGTGGCTTCTTTATGCCATAACCAAATTTGTCCTATCAGGGAAGGTAGAGTCACAACCTCAAAGCCAGCATCAGGCGCCTGTGTTTTTCAACCCGGCGTAGCCTGAACAAGAGTAGTCTCCAGGTGAAGACTCAAAACCAGACTCCACCCGTCCGGCTTCAGCTGTGGTTCTGAAACACAGGCACCAGTTCTTACCAAGCTTCTCCTTGTTTTGGCTTTAGTTCTCAGTCAGTGTTTCAGTGTTATTAGCTTATATATATGAAGTCATACCGTACGTGAAGGAACAGGGCTGTTCCCTGCTCCACCCCAATGCCTCCAGCCTTATGCAAGACCTGTGTGCTGTTAAAAGTGCCATTGAACAGTGTTATCATTTCTTCTTCACACATGTAGCCAGTATTATGTTCCTCTGTTACTTAAACAAGACACATATTGACTAATGTTTGTTGACTTGCACAGAACAGCAAATTTATGTCACAGTAAGTGAAACAGTTCCTGTGAAATTAATGCAGATACTTTTGAGGCCTTGAACAGTATTTGAACCACACGTGAAAGTTGGGAAACAAAGTATTAGGGCTGCAACTAACAGTTACTTTTATCAGTTTTAGTTAGCTTCATAACCAATTAATCTTTTTGTTCTAACCAATACTTTACAGTGATCAACTTGGACAAACAGTAGTGATGGTCAGTTTGTTGTGCTGTAAGTCAATTAGTAATACCAGTTTTTCCAAAGTTCCTCACATTGAAGAAGCTGAAAACAGAGAAGTAACAAACAGTTAATCTGTTATCAGATTAGCCACACATTGTTTTTCTCGGTCAAGCAGTGGATTGACTAACTGCTTCAGCTGTCCATGGTTTATCTACTCAAATAATAGTTTTGGTTCCTAAACCAGTTAATTGTTTTGTTTTATAAAACTTGCATATTTGGTTTAATGGAACCGTTTTCATTTAGTTAAAAGTCCTTATTGCCCAACAGTGACTCAAATCTTCAATTTCCAGTTGAACAGTAAAAGTTTGTGACCCAGGCAAAAGTGTAGGAACTCAGAAATCAGGAATAGAGTCCAGACTGAGCTGACTGGACACAAAATGCCTTGAGATTCCTTGAGATAATCAGTTTCCCACTGAAGTTTTTTTTTTAATACAAATATTAATATGTTGAACTTTAAGTCACAAATTAAAGTTTTTTAAATGTTTACGTAAGTGCTTAAAACGGAAAACGTTTTGTTGTTAGAGTGAAATATCTGAAGCTAAAACGTCCCCTGATCATTCGGGGAGTTTACTCCATCAGGTTGGCTCAGGAGGAGGCTAAAACATACAAAACCAAGATCAAGATCAGTTTGAAGTGAAAGACTGAAGGGTTTGTCCGACGTGCACTTGTTTTTAGCAGAGTTAAAAAAAATAATAATTAAAAAAATTAACTAAAATAGTTGCAAGCTGTCCCGCACTTCAAGTAACAAACGTTAGTGAATGTGGTCTCTGTCAAAGTGTTTTCAGTTGGTTTTACCGAACAGTGTTAACAGTATTAGTCTGTTCTAATTTTTTGTCCTTGTGTGTCCTCTGTACGTTTTTTTTTTCCAAACAATGGCAGTATTAGAACCCTTTTCACAGATTAAAGAAAATGTACCTGTTTAGTTTTTAGAAAACTTTTTTATATTTATGTGTCTTATTTTTATATTTTCTTTTATGGTTATTTATTACACATTGTAGTGTACATTACTGTAGTTTGAATTGATACAATAATATATTTTAGTATGAAAAATAATCTCAAGACAAACAAAAATCCCAAAATGTGGTTCTGGGAGCTGTTTGTTTAAAAAAAAAAAAAAAAAAAGCATAAAAAAGATAAGACATGTATTCTGTAAACATGACTTCTGTTTTAAGCTAAAAACAAAAAAAGACAGGAATGAATTGAGAAATAGAAACTGTTACATGTGCATCCACTCTTTGCGTCGTTATGAAGCTACTGAATTCTAAAACTCTGTGATTTTAAAAGCATGAGTCGTCGCTGTTTTAATGAAGGATCTTGCTATGAAGACGTTACTCCTCCCTTTTTATTTCGAAGCCAAATTCAGATTGTCCCACCGCCCTGTTTTCTGTTCTGTGCCAACTCGTTCCATTGTACTGTCGAAGGCTGCATATTGTTTGTCCTCTACGCACCCTTTGTAAATCCACTGTCTTTTTGTATTGTTTTTACTTTAGTTTTGCTCCATTTTTATGACTCCCCATCACAATAAAATATAAGACAGAATTTCTGAGTCACTTGTTTTACTTCTCAACTTCCTGCTTTATCAGCCAACTAGGAGATAAACTTTGTGAGGACAGGTGATACATCAAAAGTTTCCCTCAGGGCTTTACAGTCTGTATCATACAGCACCCTCTTTCCTCAGACTTTCATTTCTACTAAGCAATAAAGCCACAAAAGAACTTTTTATCTGGGAAAAAAAGACAGAGGGAAATCTCAGAAAGAAACAGAATGACCATGTGAGGTAAATACAGAGGGGCTTCAGAAAGCATTCAGACCTGTTCATATTTTGAAACATGAAACATGCAATATGTAACATGAAATTTATTATTTTTGTATATTATACAAAAGTATTCAGACCCTTTGCGGTGGGACTACAAACTGTGGTCAGGTGCATCCTCTTTGCTTTAATTATCCATGAAATGTGTCTAGAGCCTGCTCGGTGTCCACCTGTGGCAAACTGAATTGATTGGATATAGTTTAGAAAGGCACACACCTGTTTTTATCAGGTCCCACAAGTCACACTGCATGTCAGGACAGAAACCGGGCTCTGGTTTTAAGGAACTCTCTGTAGACCTTTGTGATTTAAAATCTTGGGCATAGTCCAGGGAAAGGATATGAAACCATATCTAAAGCTTTGAGCGTTACCATGGGCACAGTGGCCTCAAAAACTGTGACATCAAAGAAGTTTTGAACCACCAGGACTCTTCCTAGATTTGGCCATCCAGCCACAGTTTTTAACTGAGTAAGGAGGGTCACTTTAACAGAGCTTCACAGCTCCTCTGCAGAGACGGGGGGACGTGATTTACAACATTTAAGATGGTGACAGTCAGGCCTTGCATTGCTGCCACACACCTTGAATATTTAATCATTAGGCTTCTGCATTATCAGGACAGCTCTGATCCAAGCGGAGTGAACTGAGGGTTAACCACAGTCTGACAGCTGCTCAGACTGTTTCTGTTCTTTGTACAGCAGAGGACTTCAAAAGTGCAGACCTTTATTTTTACACAGAGGTACAGGAACAAGTAGAAAACAGACAAAATGGGGAACAGATTTCACACTATACTGCTGCGGCTAGTATTCTAAAGATTCATCACCAGGTGGTGCTAAAAGACCACGCAACAACCCAAAAAGGTAACGATGCCTGCAGACCAAAGCCTGTCATGAGAGCAGAAATCAGAGCTAATCATTAGTAAATAATTGAGTCATCATAAGCTGTTATTAATTCAAGTCAGTGTGCCCTGAGTGCTGAGGAGAATTTGGAGCTGTATCCAAACATGAATCCATAAAATCTAACCATCACTCTTTCTCCCCTGGGCAAATGACAAATTATCTGCATGACTGATTTCAATATGAAAAGTTATTATGTTCAATTAGAGGGGGATAAAAAAAAAAAATCAATGAAATGACAGTGTGATGGGGGGTTACAGAGGAGACAGAGCAACCAGCCGGCAAAGATTAGCTGAAAAAACCTGACTGCTGAAATGTTGTCTAACGGACTAAAGTGTTACTTTTCTCCCTGAGGTGATTAGAGGAGCACGCAGCTGTTTTCATGTCCAGGTGCTGAAAATGCAAGTTTATAATGCACATTCACCCAGAGCAAGCTACAACACAGTGAAAGCAAAATTTTGTGTAAATGGACTTAACATGGCTCTAATGAATATTCATGATGCACCTGATGTTTTGTTTGCAGTGGAACAACTGCTGTGTGAGCATTATGAGGGAAGTAAAGATTAAACCACAGCAGCACTTCTGTATCCAGTCTCTCTCTGTCTCTGTCTCTTTTTTCTTCTTCTTTTTTTAATTAACGATGAAGCAAAAAAGTGATTTAACAGAGAGACATGACAAAAATACGAGACAAGAATTACATTAAACAGGATAGTGCAGGATGCAAGATGTGTAGCTGACATGGTGAAGAAATTCATGTTTCAATGTGATGCGTGTGTGGTTTGTTAGGATCCATCCAAGGAAATACAAAGCGCTTAACAAGCCAGAAAGAAACAAAGCAGTGTAAAAAAAGACGAGTAAAGACAGGATTTAAAAAGAATAAAACAAAAACAACAGATGCTCCATGTTGCACTGTTCTCCATGGACTGAAAACATGAACTTCTGACCCCACCCTAATCAGTGCTGCTACAGGATGTGATCAGAATCTGATTTTTTTTATTCTGGGATTTGTGTAAATTTATCCTTTACAGTGTGGATCTGTTAGCTGTATGTTTGTGCTGTTTACAGCGTCTGGAAGAAATACTCAAATGTTTGACACCTTAAAGGAATATTGGTGCAGGAGAGCTCAGTGTCCTTCCATTAAAACGATGCTTTAGTTTGAACTTTAAAGTGTTGGCACTGAAGAACAGTAAAGCAGGAAGCCAAAGGTAGGAAACTTGAGTGCGAAGTCATTTTTCATCACTAAATAATACCAATAACTGTTAATCATTTCAGGCTGATACTATTTATAAATTGATCAGTATAGATTTGAAATGTCATTTTATGAACATAGATCATATTAACATGTAATCTCATGACAGACTGGGAATATTTGCTCCTAATAATGACACTGATGGCATCTTGATGGTTTATGGACTCTTCTGTCTAAAGCTGTTGATTTAGGTTCTGATATGCAGGCTGCACATCAAACTGTGTAAAATTTGAAGTTATGCTTATATGAATGGGAAACTGTTAGACCACTGCATGATAACGATTTCACAATATGCACATCCACCGATTGTATACAGAAGGCTTGAGTGTGATGATAATCATGGTCTCTTACGCCGGCTGGTTTCTTTAAAACCATGAGCATGGCTGAACCCTGAACCCTGAATCTATAGATGAAGGAAAACAGATGGTCTAACATGGTTTGGAGTGCAGATGTTTAGAGATACTCACCTTCAACAACAACAACAACAACAACAACAACATATTCAACTCATCTACAGACCAAATGAGTCGGTGTCTGCTGGAGCGAAACAAAGCACAAACAACGTCAAAGCTGTAATGACAGGCAATAATTAAAACTCATTTCACGCCGCTGCAGTTTGTGATGCTGCACACACACACACACACACACACACACACACACACACACACACACACACACACACACACAGCTATTTGTCATCACACCTGTCAATCAGTCTTTCAAATCAATCTTTCTGGTCGCTCTGATCAGCAGCACCGCTGCTGACGAAGGCTGTACGGCTCAAATGAGTTGAGGGTAATGGACAGGAAAGACACAGCTCAGTCATCTTTGGAGGGTGCTGTGGTGTTTTAATGATGTGAGGAACCATATTTGATCTTTTTTGCATCATCTCACTCTTCAGTTTCTACAGTCAACAATTTCTGTCTTTGTGAGAAATCATGATTTGGAAAGAAGCTGGCTGCAGTTACTTCAGGTTCTCGAGAATCAACCCTGAGAATATTGGCTGCTGCCAGATGAACAGCATGACAAGGCCTTTCATGTCTGTCATATCCTTAGATTTTTCTTCTTTTTGGTGATGTTAGTGAGTTTTAGCAACCTTGGAGGAGTTTAACCTCACATACCGTGGGTGTTTCATAAGCTGTTTTAAGCATTTTTAGAGTTTCTATCTTCAAAATTGATTATTTTTGGTCTTCAGAAGTCTTCAGAATATCTCCTATGGCTATGTGGGGAAGGTTTTCGTCTGGCATTTAAAAAAAAATACAAGTGAACAGTTATCAGAATATGGAAAATAAGAAAAATCCAAGTAATTCAAATATTTTAAAGGTCTTGGTGAGCGGTGACAGGTGGGTCGGGTGGTGGAACTGTGGCATTTCTAAGATCCTGACAGCTACAGTGCACGGAGCTCCTGTAGAAGCTGAAGAGTAAAACAACACATTTTTAGTCGTCCACTGTGGGGGAGTTAAGTGCCCTGCTCACAGGCACATCAGTGGCAGTGTTCTCCATGAACAAAGCTTCCAATTATGACATCTGCTGTCCGTTTGTCTTTTGTATTAATGGATCAAATGCACTTAGAAAGATAGTTTTGCTTTGAGGTTGGTTGCTTTCAATCCATTCATCCCCTTCCTACGCACTACGACGTGTTCTTCTGTTCTGAGGCTGACTGTACACTCAGTGCCTTAGGGTGAGGACAGCAGGGAAAGGAGCAGAGACCCTCCATCACCAAAGGGTCACAGCGTCCGTTACCCCACAGTTAACATGTCCATCTTTGTCACACTGTGCTTCAGGGAAGCACTGAACTGTTTTCTGAACCATGGCTGAGACTACAAGCTGCTCCTGATCTCTGACCCCTCTGGGTAATGGAGGGTTGTTTCCATACAACTGTCAAATATGTAAAAGATCCAGTAAACAGAATATTATAAGATATTTCCCACAGCCTGAACAAAGTGGATTATTATTTCAGTGTAAAATGATTATTTTAGTTTCATTAAATCATTTCACATCTTCATCTCAAGATAAGACAAAAAGTTGCCTGTTCTTGATCCAGCTAATGACAACATATCACGACAGACAGCACAGACATGGGAGGTAACAGGTTTAGCATATAGTAATGAATTTTTTTTTTCTATTACTTTATTGATCCCTCCTGGGGAAATTACTCTCTGCATTTTACCCACACCAAGCGAATGA